>VXBW01000176.1:6168-56525 GCA_013400375.1 Thinocorus orbignyianus
TTGTCCCCTTGGGGGCTGAGGGAAGCTATGAGGAGGAGGCCGCCGTCCCGGGGATGGCCCGCCACGGCCGGGCAGAGGTCTTGGTCCCCGGGGGTCCGGCAGAGGTCTCGGCCCTCGGGGGTCCGGCAGTGCCTGCCTGCCGGGACAGGGGAGCCACGGTCACGAACGACATTCCCCTGTTCTCTGTGGGGAGGGTGAGGAGAAGGCGCAGGAGGGACCGTTGCTGGTGGATTAGCCATGTAAAACTGCACCCACAGCCTCCTGGACACATAACGGACTACATAAACAGTTCATTCTCGACCACTAGTTGCTTGCTGTGGCTGAGCTGACTTGTCAAGTTTATCAGATTGCTTTCTGAGATGGCCTGGCCCGTTGGGCTGTTGGACGGCATGCACTGGCCTTGGTGTCTCCTTATCATAGCTTTTCAGTGTGGCTGTGTCTGAATGCGGTATCTTTAACCACAGATGGACATCAAACCAGCACATGGAGTTCCAGCTGCTGATCCTCGGAGCATCCACGTGTGACAGAAAGGATGGATAATCCTTTGGCCCGGCTCCAGCCCAGTGGAGATTTCTCCTGGTTGTTCCAGGCTGATGTACAAAAAGGGCACGACATTTATTCTGCTAGGCCATTACATGACACATTTTATTTCATTTAGATATCTGTGGGAATGATCCTTTCTTCAGAATACAGATGGCTGCACGTAGCAGATCTTGCCTAGAAAGTATTGGGGTTTGAAGTCAAAAGTCAACCTATTAGTGCTGGGTTTTGTTAAACAGGTTAGGTTCCGATCACAAAAATACACAGGCTCATACCACCTTGAGCTCATTTATGTAAGCAGGCATTCAGCATCATAGATCTAGGCCCAGGTGGTTTGGATTCTGAAAAACTGCTAAGAAATACTACGTCAAATAGGACTCCAGTGGCTGCAGCCCACCAAGTTACAAAAATAATTTAAAACCAAGGTAAAACAATGTGTTTTCTTGATTAAAGGTGAACTAGAGTCTTAAGATAAGCATTACATTTAAGATATATGTGGCCTCGTAGTGTTCTTACATATATTACATGAATCAGAAATAGGGATGTTGCGGGCACATGATGGCCCAGAAGAGGATGAAACGCTGATGCCGTAAACAAAGATTGGTGACTTGTGTCTCTCTTCCCGAACCTATTTCTGTCCATCTATAAATAAATTTGGTGCACAGAGTACAAAGTTAGGTCACGGCATTATTGCTTCGTCTTCATAGACAAAGATGTTCCTTTGAGTTACTGCTTTCGAGTTCCATCTGAAGCTACAAAGCAGCTGTTTCATGTTCACGCTGATGTTTAAAGTCCTTTCACTCTGCAGTGCCATTCTTGGAAGCATGGGATGAAGGTCAGGTGAGCATTTCTGTACCTGGCATGAACAGGTTTGCCTGGCAGGATGATTAGGATCACATCTAGAGTTGAGGGGTAGAATCTTTAATGACCCATGAGCCTTTCTGTATTGGAGTGAATGGCTGAAGGCACCAACAGTTCTTGCCACTGTTGCGTTGACTGGCAACTGGCATTTTTTTTAAGAGGCCAAGGGATTTAGAGAGCTCTGTGTTCAGTGTAATCTTCTATTCAGTCCCCTTCTACAGGGACAGTCGATTTAGTTACAGAGGTATGGACTGGAATTTTTGGCAGTTATCATCCGTGATAATGTCTGTTGGTTTCAGCTATCCATTTGTGTCCTGCCTCAGCGACTGCATTTTATGCTTGCAAGGGTTTGCTAGAATGTTTACTTTTGAACACACTGGTTCTTTTTCTGTGCAGCACAAAAGTAGGCTGTTTTGTGGAAATGCTTGGTATTGGTAGGACATTGTGCACTTGGAATAACGTGCAGTTGTAAGAAAGATCAGGATGGAGAACTGGGATCCTGACTTCCAATCTCAGCCTGGTCACGACTTGCTGGGTGATATTAGGCAAGTTACTTGACCCTGTAGTGCTTATCACTCTGTAAACCATGAATCACACGTCCTGTGTACAAGGATGTTTATTAAGATTTTAAGAACATCTTTATGTGAACATTCCTGGTGCCACGTTACTTCAGTGATAAGGTTTATATTTTGCATAATTGATGACCATATGATCCTCCATGTTTTTGACTACTATATTGATTCCCATTTCTGACAGATACAGACAAATATATGTCCTTGGCACTTCGCGTTCCAGTTAAATGCTGTATCACACCCACATTTTTCAGTGCAGTAATATTAGAAAAACCCCAGCAAAGAACTTCAAAAGCAAAGCAAGCTGTGCAGCCAACTGACAATTAAATCAACGTGTTTTTCTGGAAGGCCATATTCTGAGCTGGCCTCTACTGTCCTGAGTGCATGTGAAATACAAAAAAAAAAAAAAAAAAAAGAATCATGGTGTAGTTGCTTGGCTGGGCTTTGGGCTTTGAGATTGCTTTGTGTTGGTGATGCAATGACCAAAGTTCAGCCCGGTGGTTTTATGATACAACCAGTGTGAGTGAGGTCAGGTTCAGGTTATGGTTTCGGTCTCCTGCTGTGTTTGTTTTTTTCCCCACACACAGAAAGAGAATGTGTTGAGAAGTA
Organism: Thinocorus orbignyianus; assembly: GCA_013400375.1. Classification (NCBI taxonomy): domain Eukaryota; kingdom Metazoa; phylum Chordata; class Aves; order Ciconiiformes; family Thinocoridae; genus Thinocorus; species Thinocorus orbignyianus. The sequence goes on from VXBW01000176.1 coordinate 8,751, forward strand.
TTTTAGCTATTTTCTCCTGCCCAGCACCCCTATTTCTAGATTCCCCTTCTTTCTACCTGAATTATTCTGTGAGATTGACAGTTTTTCAGCTTCTTGCTTTTTTTTTGTTACTGTTAATGTCTTACAGTTTCCCCCAAGTTTTTGAAATATCCCTTGCTCATTTTCACTTTCTTCTAGGGGTTACTTCCCAAATCCTCTTAATTTGGTTTAACAAGTTAGAATTATGTGTAGCCACCAGGTAAAACAACAGTCTTGAGTGGATGAAAATGACAGCCGTCTGCTTGAAAGGTCAGTTGTTGGCTGTAATTAAATGTTACGTCGGGATACTAGAATATTTTACAAGGTCTAGAACTTGGCCAGGCAGTACAGAAACCATCTTCTGTTATCATGTTGCCAGTGGCAGCAGATGTAGGCTTATATAGGACAAAAAATAAGAATCTGTGTCAAAGAACATAATTTTTGCACTGTTCCTGCCACCGATTCTGCAAGGGTATATATTAATTTTTATTTTATAGCTATCACCAATCAAGGAGATGGATATGAACGCTAGCCAAACATGATTCAGATGAGAACAAGACTAAAAACAGAGAAGACAAACAACATGGCTGTTATATTTGCTGGCTCTTCAGTAATGGCTTACGTAAAATAAAGTTGGTTATCAATTATTCATCAGAGAATTTATATATCAGTAGAAACACAGAGGAGTGCTAGCTATAACTGCACTGAAATTAAAAGGGGAATTAGGTTCATATAGATACCAAACTTCAAGCAGATCTGTGTAACGTTAAGACTCCCACCCACCTTTACCACTTCTTTACTGACACACATCCTGTATTCCATTAACCACGTAATTCGCCCCTCGCTGCACTCTTCATTTGTTGTAGCCTCTCGGTTAAATGCACTATTTCTATATAAAGCCCATCATTAGTGAATTTTATTGACAGTTTGGTACTGAACAGCCTAGAGCGGGAGTTGGAGTGACTCAGAGTAGGGAAGGCTGTGCAGCACGCAACTCCCCGTGCATGAATTTGCAGAGATAACGAGGCTCATTCTGATCTCCTGAGTTGAGCTCTGCTGATTTCATGCTTTCCACTGGCGCAAACCAGATCCGTACTGATGTCTGTGGTGCCGCCCAGGTTAGGCTGTGCTGGTGGGTGCTGTGGGTTAGTCGTGGCCTCATTCCTTCTGAACTCTCTGACTGTCTGGGACTGATCCTGGGTGTGAGGAAGAAGACGCTTACCAGCATGGTTAGAAACCTCCCTTCCTGCGCTCCCTTCTTGGCGTGCAGTTTGAGGAAGGCATCTCTGGCCAGAGCCGCTTGTGTGGTGTCACTCGGAGCCGCTGCAGCTGTGGAGCTGTGCAATACTTTCCCCAGCTGTGTGCAGTCGTGATGCGAGAGGGAGAAATCCCCTAGCGGTTGTGGAAAGAGTTACTACTTAGTTTTTCCTGTATCTTTAATGTTTTCTAAAGATAATCTGATTATATGATCAGGAACAAAATGTGACCTTTATGTCTAAAACTTAAAAATATATTCAAGAATATTGTTCAAGTGTCCAGAATCCTGAGTGTTCAGATATGGACAGGAAAGTAAAAAAGATTTTTTTGGCAATTACTGAGATGAAAGAATCTCACAGTTCAATTTGCAAGTGTAATTCCAAGTCTACAAAATTATGTATTATTACTCTTTCTTATTACCAGCATAACTTCCAAAATAAAATACCAATATGAACATGTATGGGTATTATGTAATTAAGAATGTAATTAGAAATAAATGGGAATCATTGATTAAACTGGTTAATCTTACAATGGATGGAACACTGTTTCTTGGTCCATCATATTTAGACTTTAAACTGGCAGCAGAAAAGGCACAGTTAAAGATGGGGTATGTTCGCTTGTGGTTTCTTCCCTGCATATCTTTATCTCTGGTTGTATTAAAATATTTTGATATTTTACATAAGTGCGTTCAGAAGCAGCAAAATGCATAGAAGTCATTTATCATTTTGTTGATAGAAGTTACTGTTAACTTAAAGGCTGATACTACCTTTTGGGAAAGTTGAAATCTATTTCCTGGGATGGTTGGTACAGAGTGGACTGTTGTTCTGATGCTTTAGCAGCATGAAGGTCTCCTCCCTGGCCCTCTCCACCTTTTTTGAAACGACTTCTCTGTAGGTCCTTTAAATTAAGTTGCTGTCTGATGGACCTGTAGGGCTCCTTCAGTCTCTGTTACATCAGTGCCAAACTCCACTTGTTTTTTTGGTTTTTTATCCCCTCTTTCTGTTACTTTTTCAGAGAATCCCAAGGGTCCTATCTGGTTGCTCAGTGCGAGAGCAGAGCAGAGGGTGGGAGAAAGCTTGCAAGGTGACCTCTGTTTGGAAGCAGCTCCAAGGGCCTTCAGCCCTCCCCTCAGCAGCTGGCTTTTAAATGACAAGAGAAGGTTTTGGTGATACGACCCAGGGGAAAGGCTGACTTGGCGTGCGAAGGCTCTGCAGAGCCCTTGTTGGGCAGTGACAAGAAAAGCTGCTCCCTGGCAGGGAAAGCCTTACGTTTCCCCGAGCACATTATCACTGGCTGCAGTGGCGTGTTTACCTTTGCCTGCTCTGAGATAGGTGAGGTGTAAGAGCACTTCTGTGCTAGGGTGGAGTGTGATCCTGCTGTGTTGGAGTCTGAGAGCTGGAAGTAGGCTGTTTACTAACTGGGGTGCCAGAGGGTGTGAGGTGTGGGTCTACCACGGCTTGTGCTACGCAAAGGGATCACACACCAACTTTTAGGCAACCTTACCTTAGGTCTAAAGTAATCCTATTTCTGTGGCTTAAAGAGTTACTGCTGCTCATCTGAGTCACTGCAACCTGCTCAGTGCTCACTCATAGCCTTCCTTCACTGCCAGGAATGCCTTAGCACAGACTATCTTTAAGCTAAGCCTTTCTCTTTGGCAATCACGAGCGAGTGCTGGGTATGGTCATGACACAGGTGATAAGCAGTAACGCATGAAGCCATAGTAACTTCATTGCCTTTGGTTGTACGTGTAACATTATTTTAAGAATCACTTGTCATCAAGAGAGGGAGAACTTTTTCATTTCTTAATTTTTTGGCATCTAATTTATCCCAGGGGAGTTCTATACAGGGTTAATCAATAGCGCTAGATTTCAGAAGGAAAGAATAAGTAATTTTAAGGAATAGCCAAGGAACGCTTTTCTATTTTAAATAAATAATAGATCAATTTTTTTCATGAAAGGACTTAGTGTTCAGCCGAAAAAGAGGTGAATGGTAAAATTTAGTGTGACAGGGCAAATTCTTTCAATATTTTCAGGTACTTGTAGTGTTCAGGTTAATCAGTAAATCCAGTAAAATCCTTCTTTGTCCCCTAGGTAAAGGGTCTGTATTAAACTCGAGGCCTCCAGGAAAAGGAAGTGTTTGAGCAAGGCAGGTGGACTGAGGGAAGCAGGAGGCGGCGGCCAGGACCCACGGGACAGTTACAGCCACCCGAGCAGCAGTACTGGTCTGTCTCTGACTTGTAGCTATCAACCAGGGTTTGACTACTTGCAAGACAAAAGTGTTAAAATAGAAGAACATCATCAATTAGAAAATGTTGACGATTATTTCGTAAAGGGAAACGTCTAGGAAAAAAGAGAAGGAAGGAAGAGATGCCAGTGTGGATGAAGAATCAGTGAAAGAGGTCAGGAGGAGTTCCAGAAAAGCAGCCTGCAGAGGTGGGTTGGTATTTGAACATCCAGGGAATGAGGCAAGGAGGGAACAGAGCAGTTTGGTTCCATGATGTACAGTTGCAGGATGAATGGCTGTTAAAGGGAGCACACGAAGGCCTTGGGAAATCAGTGCTGTGTGTAGGCTGGGTTTTGAAGTGTGGATTGAAATGATACCAAAAAAAGTTTAGTTTCTTTCAAAATGAAGATAGTAGTTTTAATGGTGTGTTGGAGGACAAAGGGAAAAGTTGCAAGTCTGAAAATGACAAGTGCTTCCCGGAGCTAGAAACATGACCCTGGCTGGTTTGCACTCTAATACTCGGAGTATTTATGCGACTACATGCTCTTTTTCAGTTAGAATAATGTACTTGTCAGTAACACACTGCTGCTGCACCGTGCTGCAGTGTGCATGGGTATGTCTTCAGGTGACTGAAGGAAAAAACCTGAATGTTACTGAAGTTTAAAGGGAAATTAATTCAGATGTTTAGTATCTAGATTTTACTTTTGCATTTCACAGCATGGTAGCAAAAATGTGGCAGATTTTTCTTGGAAAATTAGGATGCGTTCCAGCAGAAGTTGATGCAGAGACTCAGCTTTTTCCTAAAAAAATAGCTTCCACTATTCCCCATAGATCAGTATTTAGAACTCGCAGGATCAGAACCTAACAAGACACACATCCTTCTTACTGTTTGGTTTGTTTTTTTGCCTTCAGGAAAACAAAACTCTCTATATCTCCATGATAAAATGATTGGAAATCGAACTTGTGGGGGATCTAGCATGTGATTACTTTTTTTAGACAGGATTTTCTTCGTAGCTGAATTGGACTGAGTCTTTTTTTTTCTCACAAAGCAGATGGTAAGTGATTCAGTAGTTTTAGCAGTAGAAAAATGATTTGTTTTCTTTCCTCAGTGGTTGGTGTGAATGTACTTTTCTTTATCTATTTACATATTATGTAAACACACTTTACCAGCATTTAAGTACATAGTTTACAGTCCTAATCCTGCAGAGAGCCCTGTATAGGCAAGGCCCTGTGCATAAGACGACCTGCCACTGCTTAGGGAGAGCTGTTTGCATGGAACTCATGGCAGGGTTGTAACTATATTGGAACTTTTACCTATGCACTTACATTTATGACAGTGTGTGAGGATGCCATCAGAACCGTAAGCCCACGAAACAGTTGAGTAACTTCGCACACTTTACTTTTTTTCACCTAACAAAGTGTCTGGGTATGCCTGTGGTCTCTGGTGCTGTGTTCCTGTGGCTGTAGTCATTGTGACTTTGGAGTTAAAGCCAAAAGCTTTATCCTTATAATAGGGTGTTGAGGCAAAATCTTCCTGGTGTGCAGGGGGAGCGAGGGCCTCATTCATGTGACCTTTTGGATTTGTACTGATGCTCCTAGGGGGACTTCGTAAGAGATTCCAGTAGTGGTGAGAAATATTTGGGAGTGTATTCAAAAAAGTTGTCACACACGTACTTGATCTCTCAAGGTTATCTGCATCTGTATTTGTTTGTGTATATGCAATGTTAAAACTGAATGCTAAATGCAGTGCTGTTCCTTGTTTAGTGCTAAATAAAACATATGTGTAAATCGTACATACACCGTGTCAGCATATGGGTATTTGAGGCAGAGTGGATCTGAAACTGATAGTAGAGTACATTATAGGGAGTATGTTATAGTGTCCAACCACCTTCTTACACAAGAAGGTACCAGCAAGTTTGCCCAAGCAGCCTTACAGTTAAGAGCCGTTTTGGAAATTATCAAAATATGCTTTTACCCTAGCTTTGTGTGAGAATTAAAACGTTGAATGCATAGAGTTGTACTGATGTTTTACTGAGATGATAATATTCCACTTTGTGCTGGTTTCCGTGAGGGATGGGGTTAATTCCCCCCTGGCTGTAGCAGGGGCACAGGTATCCCACCCTCTGTGAGCCATGCCCGGGGTCAGGGGGCTGCCTGGGGAGGGGACAGGGGGACAGGAAGGGGGTTGTGATGTAATCGGGTTTGTATCCTCCTCCATCCATGTTACTGTTACTGTTTTCCTTGTTCTACTTGTTCAGTTAAACAGTTTTTGTCCCAACCCACGAGTTTTGCCTTTTTTCTTCCAATTCTCTCCCCATCGCTGTGGGGTGCTGGAGCAAGCAGGGCTGCCACCTCGTTCTTTGGTGCCGTCTGAGACTGAACCACAACACACTTCAAAAATAGTGGCCAGTTTCTCTGTTTACTAATCTGGCTGTACACAGTTGGCATGGCATTATTCAGGTTTTTCCTTGGTTCTCACCTCATCTACACAGACTTCAGTTGAATCACTGGAGGTTTATGCACAGAGGAGCTGGCCCCTTGCCTTATTTTCCAAGTTTGCCAGAGAGTTGAAACCCAGTTCTCAACATCTCCCACTTGAAAAATGTGACAATATTGCTTCCATGAATTCTAGAGAGGAAAAAAAAGATACATGAATTAGCATCAGAAATATTGTGCTGTGAGATGTTAATTTTTTCCCCTCAAATTATTCAGTGGAAGGGTGGCAGGAGAGGGCTCTTGAAACTAGCACTGTTTTTTTGTCATGGGTCAGTAGTCAAGCTGAGGTGATTCACTGTGCCTCTTATTTGTGTAATAAATTACTTTTCCCTTTATGCAAGGGGGTTGTTTGCGGGAGTTTGCCTTTTGGGCTATGTGGCTGTTGACGTGGTCAGGCAAGGTGGCAGAAAACTGCATCTGCAGAAGAACCCACCATCCTGTGGGATGCTGCTGCCTGGGATGGCCTGTCTGTCCCCTCTGGGGTCAGATCTGTCCCCTCTGGGGTCAGACTGTCTGCTGGGAGGAACACGAGCTTGTTTGGCTGGCGCTCGCTGTGTGTTATGTACCAAGGGCTGTACCTCTGGACATAGCTCATCATGGTCACTAGCAGTCACATTTTTTACAACTAGGAATTGCTTTATTACATTACCAGAAAGAAACAAAACGCTAAGCAACGGTAATAAACTTCTATAATTTATATAGAAGTTTATAGAAGTTATAGTTTATAGAAGGTATAAACTTCTATAGTTTATAGCTTTATCTGTAAAAGAGCAGAACAATAACTCCTAACCCAGATGATGTGGGCACACAGGGACAGTGGCACGAAGACTTCTGTTCTCTCAGACTGTTGCTGTGCTCGCTCTTGTGCTCATTGTAGTTGCCTCCTGGCAGAGTGCTTGCTTCCCAGTGCCACAGCTCCTGGTGTTCCCCGGCACCTGGCTGCATGTCCCTCACTGGCCAGGTCTTGCAGTGGGAATGGCACCATGTCTGGGAGTGTGGCAGTGGCAGTGACATGTGGAGCAAATGAAGAGAGTCCAGAAGAAGTTAAACCAGATGATGGGTCAGTCATGGGGAAGGAGCAAAATCTGCCCTCAGTGTAGAGGGCTCTGAAAAAAACAGGGTTGGAAACCAGTTATTTATTGCCTTCTGTGAGCCCCAGGGAGTAAATACTGTGGAGAAAATGTGGCTCAGAGCTTTGAGGACTAAGTACTTGCTGGAAGCTCTAGGTTACTTAGGACATAAGCATGCATTTATAAGCACTGAAAGTACTGAAGAGAGTTTCTTCTAGTTTCGGTTAATAATAGGGCATGTTGTGTATGGTTTGTTTGCTTGATTGGTTCATTTTATTGTGTGTAAATACACTGTAGAAACAATTTTGTCTTTTGTTCAGTGTTACTCAGCTGGCGTACTTCTGTAAATCCAATTAATTCAGGGGAATAAGTAACCTGCTCTGATCAGTCTGTGCACCAAGGTCTATTGAAAATAAAGGCCCGTGAGGGCTATGGCGGGACTGCAAAGGAGTTAGAGGGGCATCAGCAGAGGAGATGGTGTGTGCAGCAGAACAGAAACCTCCAGGCCATGCGTGCCACGGGCACAGCGACTCCCTGGCAGTGTGAGTTGCCTTGGAAAAGGAGTTGTGCTCTCCTGTGTTGTACGGAACTCGGGCCCCGCTGATCTTAGTGGAAATGATGTGGTTTTGCACCAGGGCAAATGAGAGCAGGATCTGGCTAACTCTTAATAGCTTTTTGTATTTGGGGCTGGAATAAAGTAGCTGTGTATGAAAATAATTGTGCAAGCGTGACTCCTAAGTGACTTATAAAAGGCGGATTCAGTATTTAATTGTTGGAAATACAAACTGTTTGGCACACATCTTCTGGTTTGGCTGAGCTGTACTTGACCTGTGACAGAGAGAGCAAAGGTGATTTGGAGTCCTGGGATCCAAGGGGCCAGTCTGCAATAGTCACTCAAGGCAGAAACAGTGTATTGGCTGCTTTGTGATTACAGACACTTATATTGTGTACAAAACCAGTCGATTCATTATCTTCTATTTCCATTATCTCATCTCAATCCTTATGTGTGAATGTGAGCTATTTCATTAAAAAAAAAAAGGGGGGGTTGATAACAAGAAGTTGGTTGTTTAGATATAAAGATGTTCTGATGTAACCAAAATGATAAATTTGGTTAAATCTATGTTCAGAATCTGAAAACTCGGTGGGAAATCTAACATGTTGAATAACCTTCCTTCTGCTCTGTGCCCTGCATTTCTTGCAATATTTTGACCCGTGCCTTGGAACAAAGACAGTGTAGCTCTTTGAATGTAAAAGAGATAATTACAAGCAATCACGTGGCTGTAGCTCAACACACTGTCACTCCTCGGCTGTGCTTCAGGAACAAGGAACTTCAGGAACTCGGCTCTCATGCCCTGTGGTGACATGATACCTGTTGGCATAAGCCATCTTCATGTTCTTAAATTCTTAAGCTGTGGTAATCTCTCCACAAGTGATTGGCTGTCCTTATGCCTAGAAACGTGATCATTCAAACTCCTGAAAGAGAGAATGTTTTTCCTGAGGCTGGGATTTAAAAATGGTTTTACCTCTCCAAGAGCCTCCAGATTTTGATAAAGTAAATATTACTTACGCAAGCCCTTTTTTTTCTTGTTTGGTTGGTTTTTTTCTTTCTCCTTCTGTCATGTAAAAGTGACAGTACAAGTGTGGATGGTGTAGAGAGACAACCAGTTTTGTTGAGGCAAAAGCGTGAGCCCGGAGCTGATGGGGTATGTCTGAAAATACTTCCTGGCAAAAGTTGTACTGGCTGATAATGAGAAGCTCCCATCCAGTTGACATCACTGGAAGATGCACACATGAAGTGAAAGTAGTATGTGGCCTTTAAGCTTCTGTTCCTGTGGTACACGAGGTTTTATACTACACAGAAATAGAACCATTCACTTTTCTGGGTAATTGAGATAAAATGGGTATCTGTGATCTATTCCAGTCTGCTCTGTCTGCAGTCTGCCTCCAGGACTTGAACAGTGGTGTGTATGCACAACAAGGAGGCTGTTTGGATGGAAACACTGTGATGCAGGATTCATTAACTGATGATATTTGATAGTTTTTAAAGAGATGAGTACCACAGTTGCTGCTCATCTAGATCATAGCAGTATCTTCAGGGAATGTGTTCACCAAGTGAAATGTTCTCTGAAATACTTGCTATCAAGTTACTTATCCAAAAGCAGTATCTTTTTCCCTAAGCCAAATGGAAAATTAGTTTTTCTTCTTATTTAAGTATATGAGGAGTAACTGTGAAAATTGTTTGGGTTACATGGATGCAAAATAAGTGTTGCTGGTTGAAATTCAGGCCCAGTCCTTTTTTTGGGTGTTTGACCAAAGGAAGGGGCATTTCGATTTTCTCTTGCTGATTGAGTTTCTCTATGAGCTTGTCTAATATACAGAAACACTGACACTGTATCTAGAATATGGTTTCTCTCATGCCCTACCACACAAAGAAATCACACAATCACGTTCCCCTGTTGTGTGTGTCTCCTCCCTTTGACTGTTTGTCCTTTCAGATGCAGGCTCTCTGGGACAGGAGCTGACTGTTGCTGTGCCCGAGCTGGTGGGCACTGCTCGAACACAGAGAGCAGCGTTCCTTCCACTCTGCTTTCTAGGTGAATCCAGTGAAGCAGACGGATTGCATGAGGAGTCCTGTGTTGCTCTGGCTGGCACCAAGTGTGGCTGGATACATCAGAATTCCCAGAGCTCAGCTCAAAACCCTGTCTACATGTCTACAGCACCAGTCTCCAGGGAGCTGAGGCTGTTAGATTGGAGGATAAGAGTTGCATTAAAAGTCCAGTCCCTGAGGGTTTAGGAGTGATAGCAGAATAAATACAACTTGTTTTTATGTTACATGGCACAGGATTTGTTCTTCCTTACAGATGACTTCCCCAGTGCAGCCTGCTGCTCTGTGGTTTCTCCTAAAGCCTTGATTTGACAGGAGCCTCTGGTGTGCTGTGGGCCAGCAGATCCCCACAGCAGCAGGCTCACCAGTCTTCCTGCAGAGAGTTAAAGGAGTTTTGGAGAAACTGAGTGCTTAAAAAATTTGCCACTCTCTTCTCTGGGAGTTCCCTGGATTTGAAGTGTCCCTGGGCAGCAGGTTGGGAGGGGGGAAGCAGTACTGATTTTGTTGTTTTTCAAATGTTTAGGGCTGCTAATGTTAGGTGATATAAGAGTTGTTTTTTTTGAGAGGAGAGTTGTATGTGGGGGAGAAGCATTGCTGTCAGGTGAACTGGAGGGGTAGCACTTTGACCTCCTGGCACACAGGGCAGGCTGAGGAGAAGGAATAAAACTGGCAGAAAGAAAACCCTCTTCATCTGGGAGATGTCAGTTTGTCATCGTCAGTTTGGTACTTACGTAGCTGCAAGCCTGCTGCTGCTTGCCCTGCAAGGGGCAGATCATTCATGGCAAGGCATGGCAGAGTGCAGCATGCTTAGGGCTTTGAGGTGCTGACAGGCTGATACCGCCCAGAATAACTGCAGAGAGAGTGGTTGTGTCCGACATGAGGTACAGTTTTAAGAACTGAAAAAAACTGTTATCCAGCGTGTCAGCTTTGAAGATGACGTGGGGCATTACATGCTGAAACATAAACTCCCTCATTCTCTGCCTCCCCAGCAGCTTCATACATGCTTTCAGCTTCTCCTTAGTGTGAGCCACAAGGCAAGAATCAGTGTAGCACGGGGGTGGGAAGAGCTGTGGGGTTCTCTGGGCCGGCTGGATGTGCAGCAGCCCTGTGCCTTTTGATCTGAGAAGCACTGGAGCACCTGGGTGGCAGTGCTGGGCAGGGCAAAGGGGTGGAGCAGGCAAACTTGTTAAGGCATAGAGATCTCCAGCAAGACTGAAAGTGGAAGCAATTTCGCGTGTCAGAGAAAGTGTGGGACTGAAGTAAGAGAATGCGAGAGCACACTCACTGTAAGGCTGCTAAGTGGGGAGCAAGAAAAGATTTTACTCTGTGTGGCTGGAGGGATGGAGCGAGGAGTGGTGGATGGGGTAGAGAAGAATCTGTTTGGGTTGTGGGGCAGTTGTACAATATACCCAGAGCTTACAATTTATTCCAGGCCAGACTGGAAATGTTTCATTATTCTTCAGTAGTGCTTATAAGCATCTGGTGGTCACAGTGTTGGGTACTGGACCCACTGCCCAGAGTGCTGACAATTTGCCCCCTCTTGTATGTCACACACACCTGCAGATGTAGCACTCTTGTAGAATACAGCATTTTCATGTCCTGTGAAACAATGCTTCTCTTCTGCCATTCTCATGGAGATGTGGTGCAATGATATCACTTCCTAGTGAGGGGCTGGTGAATCATTTTGTTGGTGTTCATGAATCACTTCTTTTCTACCAGTTTCTGCACTGGTCTTAATATAATTTCCAAAAGCAAAAATCATCATTTCAAGAGACCTTTTATTTTTCATTAAAGAGACAATACTGGAATTATCTTATTGCGTAACATATGGAACCCAGGCTCCCAGCATGCTGTAGAAAAGCTCTCCCAAATCTGTTTGCGGAGCTGAAGGTGTTGCCACCCATCCAGTCGATGCCCTCCCAGCACTCAGCTCACAGGCAGCTGAGTGGAGACAGAGGGTGTAGGTGTTATCTCACAGGGTCTGGTGGGTAGTCCCATAGTTTAGCTTAAAGTTTAAAGCTCAGCTGTGGATCTGATAACCTTTTACATGGGAGCAGAAGTGCTCTGAGCTGTCATGGCTTGGTGTGCAAAGGCTCTGCTGCGAATTGAGAGCCTCTGATGGTTCACTGCCTGCCTAGGAAGTGTAACTGGCTGGTCAGCTCCATCAGCTGTGCACCTCGAGTGGTGCAAGGAAGGCAGGAAGCAGAAGTAGGTCCCTCAGAATTTCCTTGGGGAAATTGTCCAAGGGAAGAACGGGCAGCAGGCTGTGTGTTTGTGTTGAGGCAATGTCAAAGGTCTCTGACACGCATCATCTTATGTGTTGGCAAGTGGCTTTTCCCTGGGGAAAAAGAGTTATGCATGGTATGAATATGATCTTTTGAAGGTAAAGGCAATTGTGGTTTATTGTTGGCAAGGCCTGAGACTGTTTTAAAGTTGCCTTCATGACAGCACTAATCTTCTGGCAACTGAAGGGTCAGGGAATTGCATGGGAAGCGCAGAGGCAACTTTTTGCCCATTGCCTTGTTTGATGGACCAAATGTCCTTCTGTCACAAAGATCCAACCCATTTCTCCAACCGAGCAGAGGACCTGCTCCAGCAATCCCACTGCTGCCCTTGGAGGGTATTTCCCTGTTGTTTTCTCTTGACCCTCAACGCCCTTCTCTTTCTCTGTGATACACTGTACGTTGCCAGCTGGTCTTTGTAACGTGTTCAGTAGAATTTTAAAATGAATCTTCTTTGGAGAAGGTCGGCGTGCCGTGTGGGACATGGCCTGTGTGTGGGCAGCAGCTGACAGATTCCTGTCGCTGTTACCCAACAGGCTTGTCAGAAATGACAGCACCTGCCTGTGGACTGCACTGGTGCAGCGATACCAGCCAAAATGGGAAGTGTTAATGGTACTGTGTGCCCTGCATTTTCATATCCATAGTCCCTCCCCACTATGCGACGCGCCATGTGAATGTCTGGGTGGATGGCTACATGTGTTAGGATAATGACACCAGATACCATTCAGTTCTGAGCTGCCAATGTGTGATTATTGCAATAGAAAAAAAACAGCACAGAAGATTCCTTAAGAGTTGTGCAGCTGTCAGTGACATAGGCAGGTAAAGAGGTAACCTGCCCTAAAAGATTTCTCATTCCAGAATTGCTGGCAAGGATCAGATCTTCCTGACCCCATTGCTGGGGAAGCTCTGTTCGCACATTTACGGTGTGCCTATATGCTGGAGATTTTCCTGTTTCATTTCTCTTTTGTGATGGGTAGAATCACTTTAAATTTTATTTTATTTTTTTTAAAAAAGAAAAGTTATTTGGCTTTTACTGCCCATGATAAGCTGTTAGTGCGTTTCATGTATGTTATTAGCACTCTGTAGCACGATGTTGGTTTGTGCCCAGTAGGGATTCTCAAAATAGCCATTGCTTCGCCCTCTCTCTAAGCTTGTCGGCAGTCCAGGCCACTTCATTTTCGATGTGGTCCACCATCAGCCTTCTCTTGTAAACTATCTGCCTTTGTAACCCACAGCCTGATTTTTCTTACTCTGTTCAATGGAACTACTGGCCATTGAGTTTAGCAGATCAAGGTGGTATTAAGAGAATACCTGTGAGAATTTCCTAGTTGCATGATTTGTGCTTATTTTGTAAGTTTTAGAAGGCTGTTTGGTTCCCTGCTGCCTCAATCTCGAATGCGTGACCTTGGAAATCAGTTGATTTGAACATAACTTTATTTTTTTCATTTGCAGTCCCTGGAGGATTGTAATTGTAGCATTGCCTCGTGACTGTGCTGAATTCAGGATCAGAGCTCAGCTGAAATTCCCAGACCAAAAGATACAATGGCTACTACTAACCATGGTGCTTTTTTAATGCTTTTTTCTAAACAATATTTTTTTGTGTGTTGTACATAGCCAGTTGTTTTGGGGGGGAGAGAAGTTATTTCTTAGGTACCTACTAAAATTAAGGAAAATAGTGAGTCCACTTTCCCCTTATACCAAAAATGCAGAAGAGTTTTAGTGTTGTAAACTGATCATCTCTTTCCATTGTTATGGGAAAACATTTAAGTAGTGCTGCATTTTGTAGACAAAGGAAGGAAAAATCCAACAACTTTATGCTCTGCCAGTAGGAGCTCTCAGTCTAAACACAGCAAAATTAGCAAATATGAAATGTAGGCCGACAGCTAAGGAGAAGAAGGGGGCGAAGTTACAGATGCTAAAGACAGGATGAGATTATTCAAAGGGGCAGGAGAAAGGACGACAGGATTCTTGGCAAGAGACACGCAATGATATGTGTCAGCTTTACTACCACTGAATCTGAGTGTTATCCCAGATTTATGAAGATATGACATCCAAAGTGCTTGCAGGAAGTGAGATCTTAGCCCAGAGGGCAACACAGGATGAGGCTCAATGCACGGAGAAGAGAAGGAGACTTGCAAGGATAAGAGGAATAAAAGAAGTAGAGGGAGGGAGGGAGAGAGTAGGAAAGAAGAGAAGCTGAGGGTTCGGAGCAGCCTGGGGAGGGACTTTGTGAATGCAAACCGGGATCTTGAGCAAAGTCAAAAGGAGTTTGTGCCCAGCACAAGAACTTGAATTTGACCCGAAAGTAGAGAGAATTACAGCAATTCTGATGTGTGCTAGGTCTGCATTTGGAATTTCAAGCTTTGTTTTGCCTCTGGAGTCCTCAGTCCTTCACAGTCCCATTACAGCAGTGCTGGGCAGTGCAGGTTTTATTGAGAGTGAGCTCCTGTCCTTGGGCAGCTGCACTGCTCACGTGCATTTTTATTGATGGCTGTCCCCAGAGTGAAGGTGTGTTGGTGGAACTAACAGCAGCAGCTATTTTTGCAGAGCAACACTGAATCTGCCATAGGCACAACCCTGTAACATTTTCCCCAGCCAAACACTGGAACTGCATGTGGAGAGCTGGGTTTGATGAAATGTGGGGCAGCTGAAGAGCAGACAGGTTATTCTGGTGCCTGCATGTCTACAGGGGTAGGGGGAGGCAACCTGTGCAACGTGGGGAAACACTGGGGCACACTGAAACTTCAGAGAAGAGCTCAGTTTAGAAGGTGCAGATGTGATGCTTTAAAAAACTTAATGTATTGACAGAAGAAAAAATAGTAATGAGCTGAGCAATTAGCTTATCTTTCACCTTTCTAGATACTTAAGAGCTAAAGGTTTTAAATTAATCTAGAAGAAGTTGGAGCATTAATTTGAGGCTGTTAAAGTCTTCCTGATCAATTTATGGTACTCTTCTGGAGGAGGAGTGTCTTACTTCAAGTTAGCTTAACCCTCACTTTATTTTTGTTATTGGTCAAATTAATTGCTGTTTTGCAATAAAAGATCACAAACCCTCAACAAATCTGAGAGTACTTACTTATATGTCTTCCTTTTTTTTTTAAGGTGAAGATGTGTGAAAAAGTAAAGGAACTTTGGTGGCAGTTTGTTGGAGTAAGGAATCAAAACTGTATTTTCAGCACATCTTGGTAATGTACGTGAATCCCTAGAAAGTATCTGAAATTTTAGACGTATTTTAAGGTTTGTTCTTGTTCCACCTGTGTGTTTTCAAAAATGCAGAAGAACCCCAGCTGAGCATTTCTCCTTTTCCCACCTGTGCTTGGGGATGCAAAAGAATAACGTTAGCACACAGAGACCGTGACTTCCTCTTGGATGCATCTGGACCGTTTTATTAGGCAGCCCACTGCGCCTGTGATCAGTCTGAGAGCAGCTGATGGTGAGCATCACCAAGATATGATAGCAGGCTGCTGATCAATTCTGTGTCTTGCAGAAGACTTGAAAAATTAGATTAATGAAACATGACTGTCATAAACCACAGCCTCACCATGATGACATTAGGGCAGCCATGACTGTACAAAGTGTCTTCACGAGTAATCTCTCACCCTCTGACGAATCTTTTCTTCTTGAAGGTAACTGTGGGTGGTCTTCCTTTGTCTAATTTCTGTAAATTCGGTACATCACTTTCTAGTTATGCAGCTGATACTCGTGTTTATATGAATGGCTATTTAAAAAAAAGAAAGTTCAGATGTTTGTTGTTTCATTTCAACATAAATCAAACTTTGTACTCACATAGCAATTCTAGTTTAGCCCCAGGAATAGCTTTAGTATTGCTAAGTGTCTGGAGAGTATTGACTACAGAGACATGATTTTAAGCAGGCTATAATAGTTTCTACAGCTGTTAACAGTTCGCAGAAGAAAGGCAGCATTATTCATCGGTGTTTAAAATGTGCATGACTTGCATTGCACAGAAGTCAGATTGGGAGAATGTCAGAATTTTTTTTTTCTGAAATTCTGCCAGGAAAGTCTTCAATAACTGGAGAAATTCTTTTCACTGGTGAAATCAACATGCAGCACATTGTGTTATTATAATTGCTTATAGCTCACCATGAAAGTTGTCTTTGTATGCGTGGATGTACGGCTTGTACTGTTTTGTTTTTATTTATTCTGCATTCTTTATTATAATGTTCTTTCCTTTTTTTCCAGACCAGAAAGATTGTTATTGAGCCTTCCACAAAGCTGAAATAATGCTGTGTGTTAAAAAAATGTTAACAATTTGAAGAAGTTATAAAAATTTATAAGTTGACTGAATACTTTGGAGATTTCTGCATATTTTAATATAAATAGGTAATGCAAATGTTTGTTCTTTGCATTTAGAGGTGGGTCTCTGTTTTCTAAAGGTCTTGTATATAAATTTCATTCTTACAATTACATTAGAACAAAACCAGTATTTTTTCAGATTGTATAATAGGAAAATGTATTTGCAAAAGACACAGAACATACATGGTTATCTCTGAATGTCATATAGTCGTGAAATTTGACAGAAATAATATCAGTTACTTGAATTACTTCATTGAGTGCCTTTAGGGGACTGCCTGTTGCAGGCAGTGGAGCTCCTTCCATTCAGTTCTGCGGGTCCTGGGTTGGCCCACAAAGAAAAAGACCATGCTGCAGCTAACTGAGCAATAAGAGG
The DNA here is from genome assembly GCA_013400375.1 of Thinocorus orbignyianus. NCBI lineage: Eukaryota > Metazoa > Chordata > Aves > Ciconiiformes > Thinocoridae > Thinocorus > Thinocorus orbignyianus. The sequence continues at coordinate 25,389 of VXBW01000176.1, forward strand.
AAATTGCTTCTTTATAGATAGCATGAAGTTTCAGGGTGCACTGGCACAAGTTGCATAGAAATTCAGTCACAGAAAATCCCAGAAATCACAGAAGATGACAGAATTATCTCAGATTGATTTGGTGTTAGTGATAAGCTCGAGCTTTATCTGTAACTAAAATCAAAACAAACCAAGAGAAAGAAAGGAGGAGTAGAAATAGGTGAAAGGGAAGAGGTGAAGAGGTGAATGACAGAGTACTGGCAGGTGAGCAAGGACCTGAAAGACGGTTTGAACTAAGACTAGTCCAAAATGGCAACAGCTACGATCCACTGGAGGTGCTGGTTGGGTAAATATCTGAAAAGACGGACATCAGAGTGTTTATTAGCCCATTGGAGGTGAGTGATGTGAGTTTTGGGTGCTTGTACGGTATAGAAAGGGTTTGTTAAGTTTCACTGAAGGAGTATGGGTGTCTGATGCTCCAAGGTGATTCCTCCACAAGCAAGTGTAACAGCGACTAGGAGCGGACCCCAGGAGCTGGAGCTGTAGTGAGGTCCACTGGGTGGGCTGTGTGCAGCTGCTGTGCTTTGCCTCTGCTGCCAGGGACCTCTTCCAGATGAGTTTTGTATGAGTCCAGTCTGCATGCTTGGAGACTGCTCTGTGATGCACAGCAAAGCACAGTGGTAAGTGGGGTGATTGTTGGGCTGGCTTCAAAAGCACACTGCTGCTCCAAACGTGACCACTAATATAGATGCACCCTGCCAAACTCTAGAGCAGGAGTGGGGACACAGGACAGGGTGGAGGGAATACTCAGCATGCACTAATTTATGTTACAGATGGTGGCAACATGTGGAGCAGAGAGCGGTGGAAACCCAAAGGAGTAACGCACCTGAAGAGGTCACCACGAGCTATAGTGCAAGGTAAGCTCTCGAGGAAGGAGAAAAGGAGAATGATTGATGCAGGGCTGTGTAGGTGTGTCTCAAAAACTAAAAAAGATGCAGTCCCCTTAACATACATCTTGGAAGGAAGATTATGGGTTTTTTTTGTCCAATGAAACAATATTATCCAGTGAGTAAGTTCACTCTAGAAGGGATGAAAATGCCTTTTAGGTGTATGCAAGGTATGTATGCACTGCAGACTAAAGCTTTGCAGTGTCTGCATTCTCTCAGGATCAAGAACACCTGGGGAAAGTTGGTGTCTGTCTTAAGGTTACTGTAATTCAGTATTTCAGGATGAATTTTCTCCTGATGTATTGCCCATGAAATTTTGATTGGGCTAGAAGCTCTTTGTACCACCAGCTCCTTTCAGAAGTGTGCAAAATTAAAGCACAAAATTCCCAGGTTTTCAGTGAGAAGTTTTTATAGATCTTTTTCTCATTGCATCTTGGAACATGCTTCGCTGTGTTGAAAAGCCTCCTTGGTCATTGTGACCAGTGCTATGAAATAATGTTGCTGTTAGCTGGGGGTTTGCTCTGTAGAAAACTCTTTATAATTTTCAAAGACTGCTTTCCAAATGGAGTCACTACGGTAAATGAACCCTTTTAAACTTACACTCAAAAAAATGAATTCAGTTTAGGAAACACGGTTGATTCTTCAGTCTTTTGTGAGTCATTTCCACTGTGACATTCTCTGGAATCGTTCATTTTTGAGTGTTAAAAATGACTGGTTAGTAATGGGGAGTTATCATAGATATTTCCACATTCCCTGTCAGCGTGCCACTTCATCCTGTATTTATTCTCACTGAGCCTGTTATATAACAGTGCCATTCTACAGAGTGGAGGCACGGAGAGAATAAATGACGTAGGTGAGTCTGGGTAAGGAAATATGTTGCAGAACTCATCTTGGGTTTCCTGAGCTTATGATGTTCAGCTGCTGGACTAGTGTTCCTCTTGTTCTGCGACACAGCTCTGTTTCTATCTTGCTGTGGCTTTTGGGTGCCCCATCTAGCCCAGCCACCAGTGATCAGGTGAGTCTGAATGTTACCAAAAAGCTGATAGGATTCTTAGCTTTAGTGACAGGATTGTGTCAAATAACATGATGATGAGCTGAGACAAACCTGTTTAGTGCTTCAATATAGCATATTGATGTATACCAGTACTCTGAAAACAAGGAGAGCAAAAAATCCTTGCTACAAGCAATGGGTATACACAACAGTTTGGCTTTTGCACTTTGCTAAAATGATTTGCTAATAAGGTTTTGGCTTAGAAAAGATGATGAAATGCATGAGCAAAACACAAATGTCATTATTAGACCTTGTTAGTAGCTGTGAAGATAAATTTTAACAATGTTAGGATTTTCCAGGCCTCTTTCAAAATGACTGTTGCCTCACTAAATACACTGATTGCTGTATGTCTTTGTCCAAGAGCAGTTGGCCTTAATTGCTTCTGAGCAATATTTCCTTGGAAGCTCTCAGATAGCAAAATGCAATCCAGAGAAGTCTGAACGAATGTCTACTTAAAAACTGGCCAAGTTCAATCTGCAAAGTATGTAGATTTTTATTTTTATTCTTTTTTTTTTATTTTTTTTTTCTGGGGAAAGGTAGAAGAGGGCAATAGGTGCAGGATGTGGAGGAAAGAAGCAGTGCCATGACCCTGCAGCATTTCTGCATGTTGAGTCATGGAGTGACATTTAAACAATTCTCACTGCACCCAATATGAAAAACTATGATGCAGGTCAAATTGCTGGCTGTGTTCAGAGAGAGATGAGAAGGAAAAAGGTCAAGGCAGTTATCCATAGGTAGCCTTTCCTGCATTTCAGATGTTGGGGGAGCTTACTAGCAAGCCAAATGGGTCTTTGATGCTTTTTTTTTTTCTTTTCTTTCTTTTTTTTTTTCCCCCTCCCTCTCTTTCTTTGGGGGAATGAATGGATCCGGACTTTCCAGCTTTAGATCTGGTGGTTTCCACACCACAGTGATTCAGCCAGCATGAACTCTCGACCAAATCCTAGTTTGTTTCCTGATTTTGTTTTTCTAAAACATTTTACATTTAGCAGGGTATAAAGGCCTCCCCACTATGTGATGGTGTAAGGAGAGCCATGTTCTTTTTACTGGTTAGCTCTCAAAAGACAGTTGTCTGTGCTTCTGAAAATGTTGCAACCCAAGCAATTAGAATCACTGAATTTTGACTAAAAATAAGATCTAATACTTATATTCTCCTGGTTTATTGATGCTGTGTGTTTATATGGGACTTACTTCAAGGTCTAATAAGGTCTGGTTTTTATTTAAGAAATATGCCCTGCCTGAAATGTTCTGAGGTCTAATCAGTGTGTTATTGCATAGGAAACTCATATGCATTTGTTTAGTTGCTAGGTAAATAGAGTAGTATTGACAATTATTTCAAGAGATAGTAGGTTGTTAAATTAACGTGAAGGGCCTTGTTCCTTTGCCTTGCTGGATGTTTTTTGATGACTGAATTCTCCGGGGTACCCTTTTTGGCAAAATGTTGATGTTTGTCCCTGTTATTGTGTAAGTGGTAGGCTCAGTAAGCTTGGCTCTGGAGTTTTAAACACCAAGAGAGAGATGCCAGACAAGCCTGGGAAAGCCAAAAGAAATTATGCCCTGAAAATTTTGAACATAAAATGTTATTTCAAAAGTTCATACATTTATGCAGATAACATTATTCCAAATGGTACATCATATGAGTAAAGAAAATATTGCTGTAATAGGTTTGAAACCTAAGGTGGAAACCTGTTACAGTTTACCTCTGTGAAACCCCAGTATTATTCCTTTTTCCCCCTGTGTCTTCTTGTTCAGCAGAGAGAAATACTGATATGCACAGGTTTATTTCAGAATCCCCTTCATGCAGTGACCCCCATTGTCTGCTTGTTTTCTTACACTAATCTCCTATATCTCCACAATTTTCTCCCTGTATTTTAGTAATTTGTCGTCTATCTCAGATTCTGCATGGGTTTCCTGAGGCAAGCTAGTTGCGTGGGGCCATCCTTCTTTTCAGATATCAGTACTTTCAAAATTTTTTAAAATGCAAGACATAGGTGTATGGGTATGCTAATAACACTGCAGCTGATTAACAAATATTCAGATCAACTAATGTTCAGAAACTGCAGTGTCTGAACTAAGGCTGTCTTTGCAGTGGAAGTTCAGCCTTGTTTTGCACGCAGGGTACTTTTTTTTCCCCACTTTCTAGCACAGCCTTAGAGTAGAGCAACCAGGAGGGAGCTGATGCAGCCATTGCTGTGTGAATTGTGGCTTGGAGGGTGGCTCTCTGTCCACCCTCACATGGCACTAATACTGTGTCATCTTGGCCTTGCATGAGATTGAGTCTGGTCCTAGTGCACATACTGTACGTGGAGCCCATAGGAGAGCAAATAAGCATCCTTGCTGCTGTGGCTTTGGAATCATTGTTGAGAGATGGCATTGCTGAAGTCAGTGATATAAGATCAATGTAACATCCATAATCATCTCTGAAACCTCAGATTTTCACGTTTCAGAATGCAAAACACAACCAACTTTTTGCACTCCATTTTCTAATGTGACTGGCTCGGTTTTAATGTCTTGTCCTGGAGTGGGAAGCAAGTGCTGTGCCATATGTGGAGCATACTATATGTCAGATACATGGTTTTCTTCCTGAACAGAGCAAGATGAAAAGGAAAGAGAAATTATTTCAGCTAAGTGAATAATTCAAACACAAGAATTTTTCCAGAGTGTACAACTTTCTCTTCTACTTGCATCATGTTCATGATGCAATTGCTGTTCTCTGGTGTTTATGTACCTTTGAAAATTTCAGTTGCTTCTTTTTAACTCCTTGGATTGATGTGAAACAATGTTTTGTGAGCCATCATTAATCACGGTGTTGGCCTAGTGGGGTGCCCTTGTTGTAGTGTTGGTGCTTTCTGTTTGGATATCTGTTTGTCTGTTTGCTCAGGCACTTCCAAAATAAATGTTCCTGAGCAAACATAAACTTTGGTTTCCCTGAAGATGAATCTGTGAAGCTCAGACACTTTCTTTAAGTGCATTTGCTGGTACAGCTCAATTATACAAGTGTTTGCATGTGGTACAAAGAAAGTTTGTGGTAATGGAATGGAGGAAATTGTCTGCAGAGCAGACTTTAGCTCTTTAGTTCCTTTAGAGGTAAGGAACTGCTAGGAGGAGACACCTTTGCACAAGGACAGTTTCACTGCTCCCTTTAGCATCAGAGGACAGTAGGTCAGGAGAGCATAGACCTCCAGATGTCGAACTCAGACGGGGAAGGAGGAGCCAGGGGCCAAGCTACAGAAATCTGGCATGATGCTGAGGCAGGGTGCGGGGTTTTGAAGATGTATCTTGAAGTGGAGGGATGCTGAGGGAGATGGTGGGAAGGGGCTTTGGGCATAAATGGAGAAAAGAAGGGCACCGTGCACTTACAGGACTGTGATATATGCTATCCTGTACCCGCTTGCCTCTGCAAGCAATACATGGATTCCTGTGTGGGTCTGCAGTTTTGAAAACATCTATTTATTTTGTCTGCCTCCATGATTAGGAGGCCAATTTAGGGCTTATCTACTTGGGGAAATCCCTGCAAAATAGGCTCGGGTATGAATTTACAGCCTACTTAAAGACCCAGCAGTAAATGCAGTGTAAATTCACACTTTAGCTTACTTCACAGGAACTCCCCCGCAGAAACAAACCCTCAGAGTCACCTCTGTACCTCAGTCTGGTGCTAAAAGTGAGTGGAAGCTTCTCAAATGTGGGCCTCTGATTCCATTTTTATAGCTGGGTTTTTCTGTCTCCTGGGGCTTTTTGCAGCTGCTGTAAATCACTGTAGCTTTGCTGAGGCTGGAGGAGCTGGCCCACTTCATACTGCTCAGGATCTGACCCTTTGCCTCAAGTAATCTTTTATTATCAATTGGCCAGAGGGTATTTTCCTTTTTACTGGATTTGTTATTAAGCTTGTTCATTCACTCCCACCACTGCTGATTCTTTTTCTTTTTTTCTTTTTTTCCCTGTGAATTTTTTGTTGTGTCTTTCCTCCCATGTAATTTCCTAATAGTGAACTAGTGACAGAGTGGGCTGCTGGTATTTCATCTGTGGCTGGAGAGGTCAGGCTGTTTCTGATACAAACAAACACTCCGTTACAGTAAACTCACAGAAAGTTTCCTTTTCGACCTGAAAGGAGAAGGAAACGGACTCTCCACCAGTGGGCTTCCAAGAATTATTTCTGTGAGCTGAACTTACACTAAAGACCAGTTTGGTAATGTTCTGTGTTGAGGAAAGGAAAAAAAGAAAAAAAAAAAAAAAAGAGGAAGACATACTATTTCTTCTTTTTCTTTTTGCTGAAATTTGGCTTGAATCCTGCCTTCTTATAGGGTTAGAGTCCTGCAGTAAAAAACCCCAACCCTTTGCACTGTGCGTTATTTAAGAAATGGTCGTTGCTGATGTCCAGCTAAAAGAACATAAGGATTTAAGCCTTCAAAGTTCTCTGTCTGCTTCTGATCTTTAGGAAAACTGGCTTCTTGGCAGGAAGAATGTGGTAACAGGGCAAACAGAAATACATGCAATATGTTAATCTAGCATAGAAATAAAGTATCTCTCCTCTCAAGGATAGCATCAGAGCAAATATTCCCAGCTTTGCCTCTCCAAAGCTCTGGGCAAAACCTGTACATAGTAAGGGTGAGACAAAAGAAGATGATGGGAAACTGCCATGCATGGAGCAGAGAGGGAGGAAGGGGAGACCCCCTCACTGGCCAGATCTGCCAAATCGGCCCTGGCGATCCATGAGGTGGCAGATATTGCAGCCAGACGGCCCTTACATCTAAAGGTTGGATAAGATGATCCTGGAGGGCCCTTCCAACCTGGTATTCTAGGATTCTAAGATTTTCTGCTCAAATTTTTTTTAATGTTTTCAGAAGCAAGAATGGTTGCCAGATTTGATTACAGAAGTAGCCCTTGGCACTGAAACGTTTTTGGTATATTGCTGCCCTGTGATATTGGTGCACTCAGAGGAAATGCAGTCCCTCACACTACAGCAATGCAACTAGAAATCTCTCTGCATTGGCACCACTTTGTTCATTGGGTGAGTTCAGTACATGTGGTTTTGGTTTATCTTTCATTTGTGTGTGTGTGTCCGGTGAAAACCCTCTTCACCAGTGAATTGAAGTCGTGATATCTCTACAAGTGCCGTGCTGAACAAGCACCATGCTATTTCTATGTTGCAATTTTTTGGAGTTTATCAAGTATTGCAAATATATTTACGAAAACAGAATTTGACCCTCTGTAATAATCTAACGGCCACAATAACCTATGGATTTACACCATCTATTATTCACTGTTTGTTTGAATGACACATTTCTTTTCACTGGAGTAATATAATTTACGTAAAGAACAATAATCTACATAATTAACACATGGAAGCACCACTATCCTGGTGCTAATACATGCCACATATTTAATGAATTTGGCTGTCAGGTGACAGGTGTTATTTCTTTGTGGGGTCAGCTAAGCATCCTTCTTATTCTTTATATGCCAGTTGTTCAGGTAATTCAAAAGGCTTGGTTTAATTAGCAGATATTGAAAATTGGTAGCTGTAATAGTGCTTTTTGTGTTACTTATGGGTAGCTGCCTGTGTTGTTGGTGACATCTGCATAAAAGATGTGGTTTATTGTCTGGCTGAAAAAAAACTAAAACACAACTGACCATCGCTACAAGATAAGGAAATGTTTATTGTACTCTAGAGCAAGAGTAAAACCACTGCCCTTGTTTACTTGATGGCAGTTTAATTTAAATTTATTAGACTGCTCCAGGGTATACACAGGAGTCTAATCCTGTAATCAGTGGTGAGGTTGTGTGTACCCAGTGTTGCAGTGTTCCCTGTGCATGGAGTAATTTGACACGAAATGTGCTCTCTACTTCTTGGGGGAGAGACCAATTTAAGAGAGTATTGTCTTACAGTTCACTACTTGGACTTAGCTGAGTTCCCTTTTATTAGAAAGATATGAATAAAATTAATCCAAGTGTTGGAGGAATATGAGTTGCTAGATAATAAATATTTATGTTCCAAACTTGATATAATATCACGAATCAATAATTTTTGAAGAGATTTAATTCGTCTTTCTCCCTAGTTACTTGATTTGTGGCACCAGTTTGCTTAAATTTGTTTCTGTGGTAACTTGAGTAATTTTATGCTTCTCCCTTCTACAGAAAATTTAGTATTGATTTGCTGATTTCCTTTTTAAATGCAGTCAAAAATCCTCTGTTTGCTAAGTTAAGAAACCAATAACATGGAATGAAAACATGCACTACATTGCATTGCCTGAGCTCTGTGATTTGGTGACTTTGTCAGGTGCTGTCAATTATGAAAGTGTATGTCTGTTAAATACATAATATTTTCTTTCCCTTACCATTCCGATATTATAACTCTATGAAAATAGTAGGCTAAAAGGTAGTTAAAAGTTTGGTTAATTTAAGTTTGGAAGCATATTATCAACTGAAAAATGTTCTTTGAAAGATGACTTTGTAGTTGAAGCAGTTCTGTTGCTTAAATGAACGTTGCAAGGTCAAATGTGGACCAAGCAAAAAGAAAGTCAGTTCATGTGTGTACATGCTTTTGTGCTAGGTGTAATTCCTCAGTGTTGTGTACACTTGACATTCTTCTCACATCTTCCACACTCTGACTTTTATTATTTATCAAATACTTTCAGGAAGATGCAACGTCCTCCTGCTGCTCTTGGTTTGAGGTGTACCTATCCACAGCACATATGGAACTTGGTCTAGAAAGCTTGGATAATTTATTAGCCTTGGAAACAGGATGCTGTAAGGAGTTGTACATGCTATAAGCAGCTGTACTTACTGCTGTAAGTAGTGGTCTCAAAGTGTTCCCTTTGTGGTGCATAATAAGCATATTTCAGTTGGTGGCACACATTTGAATGTGACCGATCTTTTTAAAAGCTGGTTGATGAGGGATGATCTCCTGAGCCTGGGGAGTCTAGTGGAGCAGTCTGTGCCTGGCTGCATGGCGCTGTGTGCTGACTCAAACAGAAACCCTTTTTCTTTCCAACTGTAGCTGACATAAGGCATTTGCTGTTCTGCCTCAGCCACAGGGTAGGTACAAACCCAGCAGATTGGTATCGCACTGCCATTGCAGTCTCTATGCCAAATCTGTGTTTAAGTACATCTCCATTATGCTGGTTAAAATTCCCATTTAAAAAGAATTAGAATTTTTCAGAGAGAGAACAGTCCACATGTCAATGATCAACGAAGTGTTAAATGAAGAATGATGTATATCTCTAACACTCTTCAAGCCTACAAGGAGCCTTTTCAGAGCTAGACTGTGCCATATTTCATCTAGCTACCTGCTTTATGTGTTTAGAATGAGAATGTACAAAATCCCATCCCCCCCAGGAGAAGCTGTGTCACAACACTGGGTGATTCGGGACCAGTTGAACTTGATCCAGTCCCTGGGCCTGTTCCACTGAGGCTTGAACTGTCCTCTGATGGGGATGGCAGAAAGCTCTGCTGCAAAACAGGCAGCTGCTCAAAGTGGCCTTCGTATTGAGCGTGTGTGATACACATCTACACACAGGTAGACTGTAGCACTCCTGCATTTCATGTGGAACAGCTGTTGACTTCTAAGAGAATTATATTTTGTGTTATTGTTGTTAATACTAGTGTTGTTTGATTACTGCTTTCATGATAGTTTTATATAGTTACTGTGTCAGGATGCCACAGTCCAAGTTCCTTTTTCATTTGTCTTGACCATTGGACACATTCACAGGAAAAAGGGCATCCAGGTAAGGTACATCTTATTTTACTTGAGCTCTCTGACGGCAAGGGATCTAGACTAAGCGAAGTGTATGGACACTGTTTCTCTCTCATCACTGAAGATAGCCAGAATGATTCATCAGGTATGTAAGACTGTGAATCATGTAGCAATACCGGCTGTCTCTGCTGGTGATGAAGAGAGCCAGGATGATTAGCCAAGAGTAGGCATTAACTTTGGACTAAAGGGGCCTGCTTTTCTTGCTCAGAGTCAGAGAAGTGTGAGTTTAATTTCCAGTTAGCAGTATTTAGATGCAAATGAACATAAAGAGAGCCTGGAGTGCTGCATGTCTGCAAAGGCAGCTGTTACCCACAGACAGATCAATGCTGGAGCATACTGTATATGCCCAGAGCTCCTCTTTGCCACATCTTTAGTGAGCATCCCTTGCATGATGAGACACAGACAGAGGTTCCCTTTTGCTGACTCTGCAAGGGCAGCTGTGACTTCTGGCGGGATGTACATAGACAGTTAGGGTGGAAATATCTTATTAAAGTCTAGTCGAAGGTGGACTGAGTTCATGTGTCAGAAACCTCACTGCTGGTTTCCTCATGCCAGCAGATGATCTAGGTCAGTTAGACGCTGGAGTTTTCTTTACTGAAGTGCTTTTCCTATTGGGAAGATAAAAGTGTGCCGGTATGAAGATGCTTTGCACTGAAAGTTTGTTCCCCTTCCTGTGGGACAGACACATCAGCTCTTCTTAGATCAGTGTTGCTCTGTTCATACCAGGCAAAGCAGGGCCCACCTCAGAGAACTTGTATGTTTCTATCATGGTGCAAACAGGCATTTGTTAGACATGAACACTGGAACATAATTAAAAATGTATCTTTACAGTTCATGGAAGATCTCCCTTTCCCTGGGAAAAAGATGGCTCCTGTGACTCTTGTTCCACCACCATGGTCAAGTTGTTTCTGGTGCATAGCGTGAAAGACAAATCAGGAAGTTTTCCACAGTTTCATCTTTTGAAGAGGAAGAAACTGGATTCAGGACAGCTCTCTGTAAAAAGGTAAGGTCCAACAACAACTGCAGTGCACACTTACTGTTCCAGTTGTCCCTCTTCATTCTCTTTTTGCACATATATATGTATGGTCTTAGATATTCTGATTTGGCTAGTTCAGGCATGCATTAGCTCGTTCTCTCTAGTGTTGATATTCAAATAGAAGACTACGCCTGGAGATAATCTGAATTATTTCATAATTAGGAGAAATCCTGAGGAGGTATCTCAGTGTTTACAGAGGAATATCTTGCTTTATCATGCTCCAGATTTATCAACACATCCAAATCTCTTTTTTGGTATATTATAGTTTAATTAGCTTCACATCTTGAGTTGTAATCTGTTTCTCTGGGGCTGAAACACACACACACGAAAGAGACAAAATGGGGAAGGTAAAGAAGTAGTAGTGATCTCTGCCACTTGGATTTGGTACCATCTGTTAACATGACTTCATCTAAAGTCAGTTTCAAATTTGTTTGTTGAATTAGATTTGATGTTTTGAATAACATTTCCCCTCACTGTGAAGCTGTCAGATATAGCTACCCTGAGAAAACCTCCCTGCCAGTCTGATATCTGGGGCATAATTGTTTCCTGCTCAAGATCGGCATGCTTCTAGAAAGCAGGGGCAGTGGTTGAGTGTGGATCTGCACCTCAAGGCCAAACCCTAATTGGGCAGTGAGCCAAAATGTCACCCCAGAGGAGCAATTGCCATGAAAATCTTCGCAGTTTTCCCATACATGTTGGAGGCATCCAGGCTTTCCAAGCCACAGATCTTTCTTTGGCTTCTTTACACTATTACTTCACCATTAACTTGGTCTGTTTACCCCTTTGTCAGAAGGGTTGATTTTCTGATTTTTCATCTTCTTTTTCACTACCTCTGTCTTCCAGTAACGAAGTGTTGGGTGACTTAAAGAGCTGATATATCCAGAGCTGGTTGGCCTGTGCTTTGGAGATGTATGTGACTGTCAAGCAGTTCAAGGGTGCCTGTCACATTAAGACAATGTCATATGCAAAGATCTCTGCACTCACTAGGGCTGCTAGGTAGCCTGGTCTCCTCGCTGTGGGTGGAAGTGACTGCTACACCAGCATCTCTGACGTGCCCAAACCATCTTGCTGTTTGGTCAGGGTCTGGTCAGACTCTCCTGCTTGTCAGTTTCTCCTGGACTTCCCCCACCTCTCAGTTCACTGAGACAAGTGGTACATATCTCATTGATCTCAGCAGCGTCAAGACTTAGCTGTGTGGTTTGTTAGGTTGGCTGCTGTAGGACAGTCTGTCTCTGTTCCAGTGTTGTGCCTGAATCTGTTCTTAAAGTCATCCACTTTGAACCCTCTGCAGTTAACCTCTCCTGATGCTTCACCCTCAACTTTTTGGGAGAATTTCCCTTTGTGTGTCCTTTTCCACATATCAGTTACCACTTTGAATGCTTTTCTTGTTATTCTCACTGGTGAGCAGAGTCATAGCACTGTATATGACAACTCTTTCCTCTATCACCATCATTGTTAACCAGCAGTCACATCTGGGTCATCTTGTCCTTATAAGCTGCAGAAACTAATGGCATTAGGCTGTTTATATTCTTACTGTATAGCATCTTCTGGTCCTGTTTCCTTTCTTGGTCATGTGTTGATCAGCACAGACAGAAGGAGAATGAAGCAGTTAAATGATGCCAAAGTTTCTCTATTGAAACCTGCTCAGAGAGTAACCACTGTTCTCCTAGAAAAAGAGCAGAAAATAGTGGCTTGTGTCACTTTGTGTGATGATGATTGCAGTAAGAATGGGAAATAGTACATTTCCCTCATGTCTTTTGGAGCTTCAGGAGATTGATAATTTTGGTTCCTTCTCCTCAGATTGAGGAGTGGATGACTAATGTCATTGTGACTGCTGCCTTCTAATTGGCTCAAAAGAATTTTCTGGTTGTTCTCATGACTAACGTCACTTCCCATCATGTGCAAGCCATTGGAGAGCAAAGACCTCCTTTTGAACTGTTGTAATATGGAGAAGATGTAAAACTACTGGGTTCCTGAAGCAATTCAGTGTATATGAAGTATGTATGAATCAGAATTCTGGTCTTCCTGTGCAGCAAGTCATGATGACTGATCTATTTCTACAGTTTCTAATTATATTATGTTAAAAAGTACTTTGTGTTGAAGTGACTTTTATGCAAAGTTTCTGTGAAGTTGTGATTTAAGAAAGACTCACCAGGAAGGTATAACTGAAATGTTTTGCTTGATCCAGTTTAACTGAAATATTTTGCTTGAGTCAGTTTGATCCATTTCAAAACAGTTTGTTGAGCTGGATTGGTGTGTGTTACTTAATATTTAGTCCAAGCCATCTGCCTGAACTGCTACGGTATTTTTGGGACAGGTAGCATTGTATTCTGATTATTTCTTAGAGCCATCCCCACCTCTGCATTGCCTAACCAAGGGAGCATCGCAGTCCCTTCTTACCTAGTGTGGTGATGGATCGTGGGAAAAAGCCTGATCAGAGAGCCTTAGTCTGGGCAGATGAGACAAACTGATATCAAACTGGTCAAACCAAAATATTTTTCTTTGGTTTAACTCACTGGAATGAAGTATTTCAGTTCAGAAATACCAAACCACTTCAGTTTTTCATCGAAAGCACGGAAATAAAATATTTGGCACTCACTAATGTCAGATTTTAAAGGTAATGGTATGAATTGCTCAGGTGTTTTTGGTAGGAGGGCCTCCCTTCCACATAACAGTGGATGGTCTTACACAGGCCTGTTAGACAGAGGTGGCACTCAGCTGGTAAAGAAATAGGAGTCCACCTCATCGTACCATACACCAGCCTAGTGAGAAGAGGGCTTTATGCTCAGTTTGAAAAGGGCCAGTACAAAAGTCACCTATGTAAGTAAAAACACATAGAAGAAAAACATTGGTAAGTTTAAAAGAGCAAATATTACAGTAGCACCTTTGGAAGGTTAAGAGAGCAATGGCAATACAAACATAGGAAAAAGTGGAAAGGACCTGAGGTTGTAGCATAGAATCAAATTAAATACTTAAAGGCATGTTAGAAATTTGCTGGGATAAGTCACAGGACTGGAGTATTAGCACAGCTCATTTTGGAAGGGCCGGCTTGGAGAAATGGAGAAGTGTTATCCATGCTTGTTCTGAAGTTGTGGAATACATGAGGGACAGATTTGTCTGGGTGAAGTCAGAAAAAGAACAGAGCCTCTTTTACAGGTGGTTGTAGTTTAAGCCACCTCCCTGGGAGGAGTGAAAAGATGGTTTTCAGGGATTCTTGGAAGCACTTAGTAGCCAAGCCCCACTGACAATGGGCGCTTTATTGGGATATTGCTTGGAAAGGCAATATGGCAGAAAACCTGAGTGTATCACCATCTTGGGATACGTTAAGACAACTGTTACACAGGGTAGAAGTTATTATGGAGTTATTTTAGTTGAGTCCTACTAAGGAGGGCTTGCCTGTGCATCTGAAGAAGGGAATGTTAATGACACTGAAAATGTGAATCCTCTTAAGAAAGAAGTTTGGATTCCTGGACAGATAGTGAAACAGACTGTCAGACAGTTTGTACAGATCTAGATTGTAAATGACTGAAAAATATAATTGCCAAGAGTAATTAATGTTAAACTAATGTAATTTCCCAGTTTATAGAATAGCTAACTAAGGAAAAAAGAGTGAGCAGTAGATATCATACACATATTCTTTTGATCTTGATATATCTCTTGATCTTGGCTTTCAACATAATCCTTCATTATATTCTCTGATTAGGTCAAAATCTGGATAATAAGGCTGGGTAAATTACATAGTCTAAGTGGCCTGGTTGGATAAATATCCTAATGAGGTGATAAGGTAAAGGGACAATGCTCAGGCATTAGGAAAAATGCTCTCATTTCATGAGTAGTAAAATCACAGCACAGATTGCTTAGGGAGAAAGTAGCATCTCCTTGACTGAATTTTTGCAAGAACAAGGACAACAAATAATTTTCAGAGATGGTCCAAGTTATTTATTTTACCTTAAAGCAAGGAAAGAGATTCAGTAATGCCCTCTAGGCCTGGATTTTTAAGCTTCTATTAAGTAGGCACTTTGGGGACTTTTCAGATCCCTGCTTCTCAAGTGGTGTCCAGACAAGGATAAACATTGTACTGTGGAAATTTTCATCAGGGTAGGTGCACATACAAGTACGGCTTTTGGGTTGTACTGAAAAGAATTATTCTTTATTAGCTCTGCAGAACTTTCAACAAGGATGCCCAAATTCCCAGGTTGAAATACTGCACATCACACCAGCATAAGCATTTCTGGAGGCTACAGCAGATTATCTGAAAATGGTTTTGCATGAACCTAATTTTATTAAAGTGTTATGCTCCAATGATAAGGAACAAAGGAAGGGCATGTGATGAAAGTGTGCAGCATAAACAGCTCTGATTGCTTCTAGCAATTGCATGGTTTTAATTGGGTAACAGATCATGAGCTATATTTGTAAAGATTATTCAGCAGTTTCAAAAAACAAAAATGTTTAAGAAAACCATGCCCTTCTGGAGACATCTGGCAAACAGATAAAGAGTAAAAGTTCATTAATAGATGAGTCATTGCTTCTGTGTCCTTCCCTGAGATACCCACTAAAAACTCTTGATGGCTTCAGCGGGCCGTGTGATCAGCCTGAAGGAGAGTGTGGTCTCTTGGCCTGGCTCAGGCCTGACTTTGATCTCACATTGATTTGTTGGTGATTTTAGGCAAGCAGAGAGGAAAGACTTTATAACTGAGAAGATGCTTTAGCAATCCTATTTCTCCCTTCCCGCTTCTCGTCCCATCATTCTCATTGCTGCTTCTGCTGTCCTTATGGCCCTGGACTTGCTTTCCTGTTTTCTGGGTGGTGACCACATGGCCAATCTCTCTGCAAAGCCCTTGCTTGTGAGTCATAGCTGTAAAACTTTTTGCCTTTAATTGGCCACCTCTGCTTTTTTTCCGAGTACCTTGTCTTCCTACAAGGATGGCTGTTGCTTGTGAAGCAGGGGGTGATTTGCAAATTATAAAATTGCAATAGTTCTTTGTATTCTGAATTGCATTACGCTGAGTTAATTCTGTGTATATTGAATTACAGAACTACCGATTTAATTGACTGCATGGATTTGCAACCAGCAGTTCAGCAGCTGCTTCGTGAGGCATCCTTGCAGGAGGGAAACCTCAGAGAGATGGGTGAGATAGATGCTGAGAGATGGGAATTGGTCTAGTCATCCCAGGAGAAATCATCCCCATTTGTGAGTCAAAGCCTGCAGTCTCTTGCTTGAGATGAAGGGAATCTCCCAAGGGCAGCTAATCTTGCACGATCTCATCACTTGAGATCAAACATCATGATATCGGGTCAACAGATATTTCTAAAAGTACATGCAAACCTCATTCAGATTCACATTTAGCTCTAGCCAAAACACAACCCAAATCACGATCCAAATAACCTCCTCCTCAGCCCACCTTCATTGCCGTTCTGTTTCAGTGGCAGATGCAGCACAGAAAAGATGCCTGAATGCTTAATTCAGAAATTTACTGTTTAAGGCATTACTTGTATGAACACCAGCGTAACACATAGAATACCAATGCCCTAAATTTAGTAGTTTTGTCTGAGTCATTTTCACTATGTGGGAGGGCTGTGAAGACACTCCACAGAGTGGAGAAACTTGCTGGTGGTGTCTGTCCAATGAGATTATTATTTTTAAAAGTCAGAACACAACAGAACTACAGATATGTTTGTGAGTAAAATGCAGTTTTGTTGCAGACTCCAGTGCAGGAAAGGGGTGGTGTTGCTCTCCACCCACTTCAAAAGCTGAAGTCAAGTTTGACTGATACGCATCTCTGATACCGAAATAGGTGCTGAACTTTTCATGACAGCAACACACAGACACAGGTAAACATGCTGGCTGCATGATTTGGAGGGACACAACGTGGTGTAATCCCCAGATTTGTCTGTGCAATTACATTTTATTTTCAGATCTTCTAGCAATAGCAGCTGAGTTGTTACAATCCTACACGTTACCAACCAGCAGCCAAAAGCTATTCCTGGGTTTATTCACTGAGGGATGAAATGTTGTCCCACTGCAGACCAGGTGATTTTTGCCACAGAAGTCATTCAGTAGGGCCAGGAATACACACACAGTTTTTGAAATAGATGTGGGCATGAGTAATTAAATGTGGATGTGAAGGAGGCATTTAGACTCAGTGTTCTAAAATGGTAACACTTACCTTCCTGCTGGTCTGGATTTTATTCTTACTCCATTAGCCTTGCTGCTTGAATGCCGTCGATTCCAAGTTGTTATGAATGAATTTAGCAATTCCTTTTTTGAGATTTTTCCTTGGATTCTGTGCAACAAAACTGTCGCTCTCTTCAAATGAAAACCTAATTTCACTGCCTTGAGTTTAGTCAGAATTTATCGTGTTTTTACTCTGAATAAAAGTTAGATCTATCTCAACCCCTGCACTCTGGATTTGGAGTGGACTTTTCATCACGCAGAGGTGAAGCATGTTTTCATGTACCTGTTTACTGTCTGATACCAGCCATGGCAGATATATACATACATACTAAGATTTGATCCTGTGGCCCCAATTCTTATGAGTTCAGGGCTCTGCTTACACAAACTGGAGGATCAAGTGCAATGCGTTCAGTGCCAATGCAATGAACTCTGTTCCTAGAGAAACTAGGAGTGAAATCAAAAGTTTGTTAGTAGAAAAAGTAGTTAGCTGTTATCATAAACGGAGCAAAATGCCAAACAAAATCCTGCTCTGCTGTTTGTTCCCATGCAGGCATTTGGCTGCCAGGAAAGACCAGTCTTGTAAACACGAAATTATATCCATGGTAACATGCAAGGCGTGTTTAACTTTGCAGCATGTTAAAAGGTACATTAAAAAACCCCATTTTTGTATTTTACTGCTGAGAATAGCAATTATGACTTTTAAGTCAGCTATTTTAACTCGGTCAGCTTGGGAGTTGTTGACTGGTGAGGGTAAGGGCCAGAGGCTCAGCTCCTTCCTCAGAACACTTGCTGTTGCTAGACATTCCCAGAAGGTATTATTGCTTAAATACAGCTTGTGTTTTCTTTATCCAGAATCCTTTAGCAAGAAAGATAAGGCAGGTTGTGATATCGGACTGCAGTGAAGTCCCACCTGTGCTATTCTATCCTTCATGAGTGAGCAGTGCTGAGGCTGTGCAGGTGTCATGCACGTGTCCTTTTTGGGTAAGTACTGGGTTCAAGGAACTCGCTCTGTGATACGGCATCCTGGGGTTGTAAGCACTTTGCTCACGTGTGGTTGTGACACCTGCTTTGTGCTAGAAAGCAGACGTTGCTTACAGAGGGGGAGAGCAGCTGGAGTAGGGAGTAGACTGAATTAATGTCTGGGCTGGAAAATGTATTGGGAAAAACAACTGAAAGATCCCAACTTGGAGCAAAAGCTGAAGCTGAAAACTGCAGATGGTTTTCTTGTATGTACGATAATGTCAAACCCAAAAAAGGGAGTTTTCACACTCTGTTGACTGTTTAGCAAAAAAAGTGAAAATTATGTACTGGAAAATGGAGCCCCGTGTCTGGAGAAAACAGCTATGGCTGTGCCTATACAATACCATGTAGGACTTTGTGGAAGTTGGGCTTGACCACTTTTGCAGAGGTCTCTGAAGCCTTGAGCTCTGTGTGCTGTGGAATGGGAGGAGGGAAAAAGAGCAATGGGATGTGTTCTTACTAGTTTTTGTCTATCAGTACCTGTGTGATAATGCCACTCTTAGTGAATTATTGTGCTAGGAATGACTTCTAAAAACCACAGATTTCATCTCTGAGGGCAGCAGAACAGAACCCATGCTGGATGTGAGGGAAGTGCCAGAGGTCACAGTGGCTACAGCTGGATCCTATAAAGTGTGGTGGAAAAGAAGAACAGGATGTTCTTTTAACTACTGTCTTCTGTGTCTCTTGAAGCAGAGGGGCTGGTGGGTGCAGTAGCCTGGGTGTCTGGCTCTGAAAAGACAGCAGCATGTTTGAGGAATACACATAATTTTGCTGTCTTCCTTTATCTGTTTTTCAGGGTTCTGGGTTTTTTTTTTAACTACATGGAGGTGAGACAAAGATGATACAAGGTGCACTTTGTGTAGAAATTTAAGAAAACACATACACCAGTGTGTACCTGTCTCAACAGAAAAATGGAGATAGTTTATCAGCACAGCCTGTTCCTTCACTTGGATAAATCCCTTTTTTACTAACAGTCAATAATGTTGTATAGGAGAGACTCAGACCTACCTCTTTAGGTGGACAAAGAGAGTTGGGCTGTGCTGTATCTTTCCTGCTTTTGTGAAGTGGAGACAGACAGTGTCTTCCAGCAGGGTGTATGATTTGACACTGCAAGACCAATAGTGCCTCAGTACGTGGAGGTACTGTCTTCAGGCTGGGGAGGATGAGGAGGATCTGAGATGCCTTGTCACTCACTAGGTTGTTTGCTCACTGGTGTGAGGGGAGAGAGACAAAGCACCAGGTAGCATGAGAATAGCATCCTAGGGTCCTGAATCCACAGTAACTTTTCATATGCCACTGCAGTTTTCTGTAAAAAACTTTGGATTCTACCTTGGGTGGTGGTGTCCCTGGTGGGAGGATATGGTGTAGTTCAATCTGTAGAGGTATTTGCTGTATCAGCCCTGTGGGTGCTTTGGCCTTTGCTCTGGATCTTAGATCTAGTCATGCAACCCTTCTCCTTTGCAGGATGATAGTATCTTTAGATCTGTCTGCTGGGTTCTTCCTGCTTTCATGCTGAAAAGGTATGTGGGAGAAGGTGGCCAGGCATATCAGTAGTGTAATGACCTTTTACAGATGGAGGTTCACTGGTGGTGTGTACTGGCAACACACTCCAACAGTGGAAGCATCTATTTCAGCAAAGCTGTGCCTCCTACAGATTAATCTTGTAGGAGCTGAAGTAAAGAAACCATACTTGCAGAAGTCTAGGTGCTGGTGTGTGTATAACAGCTGTGCTGGTGGACACCCGAAGTGGGGGTCCAGTGTTAGCCCTGGGTTTCACCCCTTCACATTCCAGTGTACGTAGCCATACCTGCAAAAGTCAGTTGTGTGCATGTAGCTGGGATCCCTTCTGCCACTTTCATTTCTGCTATGGGAAATCTCATTAAAAAGGTGCTTGAGCACTGACTAGGAGAAGTGTGACACCCATGTGGACACAGTGGGACTCAGGGACCCCGTTAACTCAAGGATTTTTAGCATGACATTAGCAGACCTCAGGGAAGACCTGCAGCACTTGGATCCTGATCTCAGACCAAATGCCTCTGTCAGTTGTCAGTGAGGGGAATCTGATAGGTTTTTCCTCCTTCCACCATTAATGTCCACTGCTGGATTTTTCTGTTGAAGAGACAATAGGACACACCAAAAGGCTATTTTTCCAGGAGGTTAACTTCAGCTTACTGGTGACAGCTATGGTGGGTGGCTATTGAACCAAGAGTGTCAAAGTCAACATCTAAATTGACCTTTAGGCTGTTTACTCAAAGCAGTAACAGACTCGCCCCCAACTTCCTGATAGGGGCCATCACTTATCAAGAAATAAGAAGAGCAAGTGGCTAGATATGGAAATAATTGTGGGAGTGAGCCTAATTGAAAACATACAGCGCTGTACAGAAGTAATATTAATACACCGGTAACCTTTACCTCTTCTATGGAATATATGTGTAGAAACTAAGCCAGAATTACCAGGAATTGGGGGGAAAAAAGAAATGCATGTTAAAAATGTGTTCGGAAAGAAACAGGGAACTTTTTCTCAGGCAGACATGTGTGTAATTTACCTCATCTCCTTAAGGCTGTGCCACATGCCTCATGATCCTTTTTCCTAGTTATGCAGTAAAGTGTCAGAAATCAGTGATTTTTCATCTCACTTAAGTGGAGCTTTTCAGTAAAGTAGCTAAGGGATTAAGTAGAGACTAAAAATTCAGAAAACTCTTAACTTAGTAGCTAGATATGCAGAAAGCTGAATACCAAGTAGAAGCCAATGAAACTGGTTTCCAGTCTAAGTTAGAAAGCTAAATTAGGTTCTTACTTAAAAAAAAAAAAAGAAGCTTCTAATAAGACAAACAAATATATACTTTAATACATGCTTTAAATATACTTTGAAGAGTGCTTGGAATTCTAATAGCTTTACCTCAATAAGCTATATTGTAGCATTTCACCACCTCAAACTAAGCTTGTTTTTAGCTAATGTTGACCTGTTTTTGTTCAAGAGGTTGTTTTTCTTTTAATTAACTTTTCTGTTTATTTGAGTCAGAACAGCAGCACCATCTAATCCCCGTTTTGTATTTGCTAGGAAATGTCTAGACTGGCTAGAGTGAAGTTTTTTCATCCTGGAAGTTTTTAGTAAGATCCTTCTCCACTTGGCATGCACGTCACACAAGTAAGTACTGAAACCGAAAGTTTCAGATGCGATACAACACCTCGTAATAAACTGTTTCAACCTTTTTTCTTTTTTTTTTTTTAAAGGAAAAGAAACACCATCTTTTGGCAGTGTTTCCTCTCAAACCTCAGAGGCTTGCTGATCTGCCATGTAGATCTGTACTGTGGTTGCAGAGTATCAAAACAGAACTAAAGATTTTTATATTTACTCTTCCCACCCAGCACTCACAGCTCCTTCCCCCTTCCCTGTCTGTCGGGTAGTTTCTAAAGGCATTGAGGGAGACAGGAAGGGAAGGGATGCAGAACTTACCATTGGACAGATAAATGGACAAATAGTGCCAACAACTAAGCCTCATTTCTTTAGGAATGTAGCCTGAAAATGCCTTGGTAATTAGAATGGATTGGGAATATTTTATTTCTTGTGGAAAACTGCAGGGTTTTTGAGGGAGAAAAAAAAGCAAGGTAGAAGCAACTGGTTTCCGCAACAGATTCGGGAACTTGCAAGTCTTCAGGACAAATGACCCATTCTCTTTCTTAACCTCAGGGCTTTTTTAGTGTGAATGATGGTTTTCTGTCGTCTTGTGCTGTTGTGATACATCATGGGAACATCTGGCAATGATGCATGTTGGACATGGAGCCCAGTTGCAAGAAATGGTCTATGAAGGATAACAACATCCAAGCTGTACCTCCAGTAAGGCACTAGGATGTTCAATTTCTTATCAAATTTTGGAAATGTCTTTGCAATATCTGTATGCAAAGCAGGCACTTGAGTGAAAAAGGTCATTTTGATCAAAATCCAACTTTTTCATTAAAATCACTTCTCTTCAGCACCCTGTCCCAAAATCTGTTGTGTTCACAGTGTTCCAGAACAGCCTTGCCATCTGTCAGAAGCATTTTTAGGTATCAAATTATTCAACCTAACTGTGCCCTATCTTCACCACACCAGTTGCACATGTCTTTGAAGTTCCTTGGGATAGATAAGCCTGAGGCTACTCGATGCCTCTAGGAATGCCCAGATGCTGAAGGGGGAACCCCTAGAGCCAGGAAACAGAAATATCCTGAGGACATGGGTGTTTCTGAAGCACCACCCATCTCCTGAGTGGAGATGTCTTTGCCTACTACCACAGAAAGCAAGTGTGTTCAGCACAGAGGTAGCACTGTTTCAGAGGGAGCATATGTCTTGCTCTCCCTTTAAAATAAATCTTCTTTTGCATTTTGTGTGTTCTGGTAGGAGGTGGGAGGTCACACTCAGACTCTTCCTGACAAAATCCAAATTCATATTATCCACCCCCAGTTACTCCCTAAAACATATGAAAAGTCCTCAGATAAAGGATTCATCTCTTTCAGCCACATGTCCTAATCACTGGACTGAAGATTCAGCCCTTTTAGGATCAAAGTCTGAATTTTTGTTGCATGATTTCAGTAGGATAAGAGGGGAGTCCCCTATCCAAAGCCTTGTGGTTAAGGCACCTTCTGAGGAGGTGAGAGACATGGGTTTGAACAATGAATATACATCTTCTGCTTCCTTTCAAGAGCATGCTGATTACTAGACTGTGATATGAGAAGCAGACGGTGTTGCCACTATCAAATCAGTTATTCTGCCTGGGTTTTAAATGAAAGTGGCCGCAGCCAAGTTTCAGAGCTCAGCCAGCGCTGGGTCAGCGCTCTCACAGCTGTACTGCCTCTAGTCTGGGAGGTAGCCAGGCTTCCTGGATCTGGGTTTCCCTCTAGATGTGAGTTCGGTCAAGTCTCAGAGGCTAGGGATGTCTTGTGCAGGCAGAGGGAATATAAACATGGATGGATACACAGGCATCACAGGGTCTGGTGGAAAGGCAGAGGGGAAACCTTGTCTTGCCATACTTTTGGACTTAATTTCCTCCAAGTGCTGAGATGTAAATGCAACAGGTCACTATGAGAGCTGTTGAGTATTTTGTCATGGGTCCACTAATGAGTTTGGTAGCTACCACATTCACCAGTTGTTGGAAGAGATTTACCCATCATATCTAAATTTGAGTTTAAGTGAATGGGACTTCACTCGTGGTTAAAGGTTTGGGTTTTTTTTAAAATGCACTTAAGTGTCTTCCTGGACTGGGACTTTTAACCGTGGTATTTTGTCTCGAGTCTCCTTCAAGATAAGGTTTTCTTGTATTCTGAAATGATGTGGCAGAAGGCAAAAAATAATCTAGTGACTCATTAGGAAATAAACAGAGGCATAATTGCCATCTGTGTTTCAGTCCGTTTAATCTTTTCTCTCTCCAGTCATGGAAAAAAGTTCATAAAAAAAGTTGAGGTCTGGTTTTGTGATATTTTTGAGAGACACTGGCTTAAAAAAATTACAGAAAAGAAAGGAAAAAAAAAAAAACCCACTACTGGCTCTATACATTATCTTAGACAAAATGGATTAAATTTCTGACACCCTACTCATCAAATTCTGACCTTGATTTGACCCCATTGGCTTTTTACTGTTTGATGTTCTCAAACGATTTGGTGCCACTTTTCGTTAGTAGTGCAGTTAATTTTGAGTGTTAGATAGAGATCAATAGTCATAGCTTGAAATTGGCACCTTTGGAGGAAAAATATGTTGTGTGGCAGTAACATAGATTTGGTAGTACTTCAGTTAAGAAAATGGTGTACTCTTTCATTATTGTTTTCAATGACAGTATCCAGAGTGTTATTTCATTCTCCTACCAAGCTTCTGACAGTCTCTTGTAATATCTTATCTATCAAAGAGTTTTCATTCCTCTCCTTTCATGCTTGGCTTCTGGAGTGGAACTTTATTTAAAAGGTCCCTGAAATTAGAAAGAATGACAGTGGCTCTTCTGCTATCAAGCTGGTCAGTAAGAAATAAACCCGCTTGTTTCTGGCCTCCTGCTTGCCCAGAATAAAATCTCATTTAATGTGCTGGCTGTACGACAGAAGCTTAGCTGTCAGGAGAAAGTAAGTGGCCTTTTGGATAGGGTCTAATCTTCTCACAGGTAGCTGGGTTTTGCATATTAGCATATAAAGGAATGATGGCAATGCCATCCCTACCTTTGTCCATACGGAAGTGCACTGTGCCTTGCTTTCAGCCTGTTGCTGCAGTGAGAGGTGGGCCTCCCTTTGCAGGGGACGGTTGTTCTTACACTACTGCTTGGAGCAGCTGGAATATACACCTGCTCTGGAGTACTTGGCTGGGGCTAAGGCAGTCCCTAGGGCATGGGATTTGCCAAGACTGTGCTCCTTTCTGTGGGGTCCCACCCCAGAGCACCTGGTGCTGCGGGGGTGTGATGAAGGTCTTCCTCAGGCTTACAGCAATGTAGGTACTGAACAGCTGGAGGAGTTTTCAGTGTGCCATTAAAATCTGGCCTCCAGTGGAAGTGTGGCCTTCCTCCTGTGTAACTTTGGATATTCTGACTAGTTTCATCCAAATTTGACAAGTGGTTGGAAATACCTTTTTGACTAAATTCAATGAAATTACATACATGGAGGTAGGGAAGAAATGCAGATAGGCCCAGCAGAGGAGAGGGGCACTTGTGAGAGAGATGTCATGAAAGTCTCAGGTACAGAGAAATGTTAGCCATGGCTTTTGCCTTCTTTGTGCCAAGGAATCCACACATTGGACACAGATGAATACGGAGCCTGGCTTTAGTGATCTGCTGCTCCTGCTGCTCTTTGACTAGTTTTCATGTATTTCCTAGGAAAATCACGAGCACCTCTGTTTCACCAGCTCCTTGAAAAACATTCCCCTGACTCCCCCCAAAAAGAAGTTTTCTTCAAAGATGAAGCAATTTGTTTGTCAGGTGCCTTCTGAAGAGCTGTTTCAATGCCAAGTGTTTTAGTGTCAATTTCATATCAACAAAGCCTTTAGTTTCTCTTTTAACTTGGAACCAATGACAAAAATTACCTGGATGTGTTTTTGATGAGTTGATAAAGCAGGGGGCAGTGGAGCTGTGTGGAGGGTTATTCTCCTGTCTGTTAGGTAACCATTTGAATTGCTTCATTGCAAGTTGGACAATTGTTCCTTTTATACCACCAACCTTGTGGCTGCTGCTCAAAACAGAAATAGTCTTTTTTGCTGGGAAAACAGTCTATTCAGATGTACTGATGGGATAGTCAGACTCCTAATTCAGAGGAAATCTCTGAAAAGCTCATCAAAGTGAACACTATCGGTCATGGCACGTGCAGCTACTCTAAGTGATTCACTTAGGCCAGATTTAAATGACAGATGAGGGGAGAGTTGTCTGCCACCTAAAGTGATGCTCTGTAGGAACTGGTGCTGAGGATGGCAGTGGCCAGGCAGGAGAGGCTCGTGCTGTAGGTTCACTGACTCAATCAAGGCTGTTGGCAGCCAACAGTAATTGTTCCACCATTATCTCTGACACTTCAGTGTGTTATGGCTATCGTTCCACTTGTTTGAGTTTGTGATTATGTGAAACAAATGCACTTAGTAAAAAAGACCACAAACATAGTAATTTGACACAATTTATTAATAAGTGCTTCACAAGTAACCCAAGAGGATTTCAAGAGCTGTCTCTTTAGGAGTGTTCAGCTCGTAACAACAGCTGGAAATAAGGGAAGTGTGTTATCAAGTGAGTCCTTTCTAGAGGCACAACTCTTTCTTATCCCATTCAATAGAAGAATAGTAGTTTCTGCCATGGCCTCTTCTGGCTGTTTACTTGAGAACCAAGTGCCCAAACCACTAATAATTTTTACACCTTGAAAGCCTACATGCTCAGTTTAAAACCATATAGATATAGATTCTTATTGACTCTGTTCTCTAAGTCATGATTCCTAATCTTGTTGAGGAAGATGGTGCATGGTATGCCAAGTATTGGTTCAGATGGTATGAAGGATCTTTGGGTGGTATAAAGATGCCAGTCCAAGAAATTCAACAGACCACTATCCATCATTGAAGATCTCCCCAGTGCTACTAACAATGAAGTCTTTTTGGAGCAAAAGAAAATAAGGAGAGACTTCCAAAAGGTAGGATTGTTAAGAAAACTGTGGCATATCATGATCAGCTCTTCCTAGCCAGCAATCAGAAGTTGTAAGTCCAAATGCAAATACAGACTGCAGGGAAAATGAGAGAGCAACTAGGTCTTGTTTCCAAAGGATTCCTGTATCTCTGAGTAGGCACCTCAGCAGAGATGGCTGTGAATGGAAGCAGTTGAGGCAGGTGCACCATTGTGCATTTCTTGAAGATCTGAGGACTTCTGTAACATGGACAGGCCTCTGAAAGTAGTAATCGTTTCCTTTCTGCTTTCTTTACTATTCGATCTCTGGAGAGCACATGCAGATAAAATAGGGAAGAAATACTTCTCTGTGGCTTTTTAGCTGTTTAGCAGAGGAGCAATGGAAGAGGGATAGGATAAAGACTGCCGAGAAGGGATGTTGTAGATACCTGTGACTCGTGCTGACCTGGCAGCACCTCTGAGGCCTGCGGATATTAAAAGGTGATAGAGCTTGTACTCAGGAGCTTCATCCCTTTGTTCTCTGACTCAGGTCTGGAAATGCTCTGTGTACTGCTTTTCCAACATTTGTCACACTTAGTATGCTTAGCCATGGGCCTATATTATTCTGGCCACAAGCCCCATCCTGCTGAGGGTTTGGACTTATCAAAGGGATGTTCTTCCAACATGTGACCTGAGTTTAATCTGCAGCTGCTGGGAGAGGTTTTCCCAATGGGAGCACCGGGGGAGAGGTTTTCCCAATGGGAACACTGGAGGTGTACCAAAATGCCAGCTTCTCAGATGTGCGGCTGGGGTTCGTACCTACCCGTGTCTAGGGAGGCCCTCAGATGTACGTGCACTCTGAGGGGAGGACTGAAAACTCAAGGTCCTTTGAAGGATATATCTTTGTAGCAGACTCCTGCTGTAATCAATGAGCTTAGGATAAATAATAAATTCCTCTCCTAGAGACACAGCCTCCGTGGTGCTGAGTACCAGCAATTCCCATTAGCTTTAATGGCAGCTGCAGGTGCTGACTGTCCTGGTTCTGTCTGTGAGACTCTGGGCCAAGGCCTCACCACCTGCAGGGGGGGAAGCCATACTGGAGTTCCTCATTCTGCAGGCAGGTGTTCCTACCTAGCATATACATGCTGTTCTCCTTGCCTGGGATTTGTTACTGGTGGAATAAAGTTACCTCACTGCTTTAAATCCAGTTAAACAGCAGGAACAAAGATTTAGTAAAACCAAACCTTTAATAAAACTTTGTTTATCTTCATCACGTACCCTCTGTGACTCATCTGAGTCCCTGAGCAGCTGCCTGCCTTCCCAAGTGTAGTTTTAAACCTAAAACAAAGCTCAGGCTTCTCAACAGCCATGAAGTGTATTTTGAAAAGCACTGCTGACTGTAGCTGCTTCTGCTCCTCCTGTTTATACTTTTTGTGGCTGATACATGTCAGTGCCTGAGTTACTTTAGAGCAGCTCCAAAGCTGTGTCAGGTTGTCCCGGGCAATGGTACCAGCTGTTCAGAGAGGTGTTTAACAACCTGCTTGACTGTACGTTTAGGTGATGCCATTGATTACCAAAACAACACATACACTTACAGGTAAGACGTGCTGAAAATGTCTTGCTCAGTCAGGACTGGAGCCCTTAATTTGCTCTGCAGACCGCAGTTCACCAGGGAAGTTGGATTTGGTCACTGAGTTCAGTGAAAGCAAGAACAAACTCCAGACTACTGAAAAGGTGAATGAAAGTGTAATGACTGGCAAGACTTTGCAGATGGGATTTGATTGCCTTGCTGAATCTGGGGATTCTTCAGGGAAGGAATCCACGAGAAATCCCTGGCATGCTGCTAGTTATATAAAATTGCTATTAATGGTGAATTATTTTTAGAAAGGAAGCTGACATATTGTGAAAGTGTCAAATGATAATGATATGGTATTTAGTATACGTAATGTGCATTTGCAGCCTGGGTTGTTAGGCACTTCTAGGCTTCCTAGAAATTTCAGGTACACCTTTACTGTTGGCAAAGTACCCACCAATACTTAAATATATTAATTTGAACAGGAGCTGCAAATTCAGAAGAAGTGTCTAATTTACTTTATTACTGGAACTACACATGTGCTAAAAGAGTTTGTTCTGGTTCATTAGAGCCAGAAGTAAAAATGCTGCCTCCAGATAGCTCCATTGCCTGCAAACTATGTTCTGTGAGAACTTTTCTTCCCTGCTGCCCTCTCTTATGAGTCCTCTCTGCCTAGCTGGTGAGTGACTGCTCATCCTCTCACCTTTACAGACCTTTATATCAACATGCCAACTGTACTGAGGTCAAAGCCTCCAAATCTACACAAATTTACGGTAGTTTTTGCCTGGTGTGTACCCATATTGGTGTGGCATGGTTGCATTCACTGCATGACGGTACAGAAAGGACTGTCTGAGTGTTTGTGGGTCTGGAAAGGACAGTTTTTGTGTCTACACAACTAGTCTGTGGGGGTATGAGTATAACAGTTATGCAGTTTTACAGAGCGAGAACAGTGTGCTGGGAAGTTCCACAATGCCTGTGATATTTTTTTTGAAGTCTAGGTCTAGGACTGAGTTTGCCTATATTGTGGTGATAGCCATTTTGAAAAATGTTATGCTATAGTGTCCTGGAGCTGGTTGTAGCAATGGGATAGAAGAATGGATTGTGAGAAGCAGAGGAAATACTGGACTTTAGTGCTTCTAGGAATAATAAAATGTCTGTTTTGCAGTATGTTTAGCAATATGTACAGGAACAAATAATCTGTGGGGTTCCTTAGTGTTATTCCAAGCTTTTATTAGGATTTTAAAGGTAAAATCCTGACCATCTTGAAGACAGTGGGAGACTCTACCTTTACCTATCTGGGGTCAGGATTTCTCCCTTATATCTGTACCTGCTGTAATTGGCAAATCACCAGAAACCCCGTCACAGCTAAGCTAGGAGAGCAGAGAGGAGCAAGCACCTGAGCTGTACTTTCTAATTAAAACTGAATGTGCCCAGGCAGTGCTCAGAGGTGGATGTTATACCTGGCCACACTTGGTCTGTCTCCACACTGAGGGTCTGTTCAAAAAAGAGGTGGGAAGAGCTAAAGGAAATATAGCTGCTTGAAAAGAGGTCTCAGAGCTGGTAAGGGACTCATGGCAGGCCAGGGTTGGAAGAGACCCTGTTGACCTGAACAGCTCTGATTGTGTTGCGGTCTGTAAGTGTAAGGAATTTAGGTAATATCACAAGTAAGTGCAATTGCGTTGAGCTAAATGCATCCTGAAAGAAAGCCACTTCTGCTCCAAAATCCTAACAAATAAACAAACCAGAAAAAAACCCACACCTCAATTGTCCAGACGTTGCTTATGATAAGTATCAGTGTCTGGAAATGCTCAAAAATTTAAGTGGCAAATGTTTGGAGCTGGGTTATGTGAAAAGGTGCCATATCTCATTTCTGAGCAATGCAAACATGGACCAAGTTGGCCACACATGCTGCTTCAGCTCAATCATGGACTGGGAATTTCACTACCAAGTTTTAGCCCAAGAATAGTTACAACAACCTAATTTATAAATCTCTCCAAGATCTTAAAAAGATGCTACTGATCTCCAAGTGATAGCCCCTTAGATATTTTTACTGAAACTTTCTGAAAGTAGTGCAAACCAGGAGGGAGCAATTAATCCTTGGAGTAACCCCATTTACTCTAGCAGTTTGGGCCTGAGGGAGTAGGAGCACTTGATGTCTGACAGCAGCCCCAAATGTCAGTATTTCTCCCCTTGTTCATTTGCCTGCTTGCTGTGGTAGATTTCATGCCGTTATAAGCTGTTTATGTACAGCCTGATCAAAGTACTTAATGACAGGGTTAATTTCTACGTATAATGAGGAAGTCAAAACAGGAGACAGGTACTGTGTAATCGAATTTTTCATTTTGGAATTTGTTTCTCTTCATGTAGGGCTTAGCTTTGATTTTATTACCATTAATGTCTGTATTTACTGTTCTTTCTACTTTCTCAGATGAGCTAAACCTGCTGCAGAAATAGCGGAGGCACTGAATTGTTCCAACAGCTTCCATAAAAGAATGATGATAAAGTAAAAAGAGTCTATAACTTCTCTGCAACAGGACCTTAAAATGCAGTTTGGTTTGGGGGAGAGTTCTTAATAAAATTGCAGTGTTTAAATAGTCTACTGAGACATCTAATCCTCTTTTATGACTTAGTAGGTTATGTGCACAAACATGGGTGCTTAGGTATGCATGTCCGTAGCCAAAGAAAGAGACGAAGATTCTGTTAGAATCTGGAAATTTTACAGTTTATGAAGTGTGTGTCTTCAGCAAGACTTTGTAGACATAAATGAATCCCCACAGCATCCCTTTGAAAGAGTTGGTGGTGAGAAAGAGGTTGACAGTCCTCATTTCTCAAAAGATGGAAATGAGACATGGAGCGTTAGACCTGCATTTGCCCTGCTTATTTTGGTTTTCATTTTTAGATGCACTGAGCTTGGTGAATATTTCTGGACTTTCAAAAATACAAGGGTACAGAAGTAAAGGAGGCCTTAGAAAATACAGCTCTCGCTGAGGTAGCCAGCTTCAGGAATCAAGCTGGAAATGGAGACAAAATTCAACCTGGGTATATCCAGCTCACCCTGCATCCACTGAGTTCCTCTTTTACTAGCACTCTGTAAATTTTAGAGAAACAGTGATTTAAAAGTTCATGTGATGTGAAATTATGTGAACCACTGTTAGTCAAGTTTCCTTATAGCTGGGGTAGAAATCTTTCTTTGTGAGGAAAGTGTGCACCTCTATTAGCACCACTGTGCAAGCTGTAGTTTGCAAATGCGGTGGGAGGCTTTGCTTATGCTAATTTGGGCTCAGTCATGCACCTTCTTTTCCTCTTTTACATGCAAATAGCAGCTGTGTCAGTCTCTGGGATGCCTGCTTGTTCCTTTAACTGAGAGATTCCAGTTCATACCTTCAACCAGTGCATTTGTGAGTGGGCAGAGGTACAGCGCAGTGGTACAGTTGCTGACAAGGAAAGAGCTGTGATGGAGGCTGGAACAAGTTAGTGAAATAGAGAAGTTTTGAAAGAAGACGCTGAGCTGTTCTGGAGTGTTTTCTTCTA
>VXBW01000176.1:57811-110766 GCA_013400375.1 Thinocorus orbignyianus
AGTGTGGCCAGCAGGATGAGGGCAGTGATCATCCCGCTGTATTTGCCAGTGGTGAGGCTCCACCTCAAGTGCTATGTCCAGTTTTGAGCCCCTCAGGGCAGGAAACACACTGACATGCAGGAGTGGGTCCTGAGAAGGGCAATGAAGCTGGTGAGGGGTCTGGAGCACAAGTCTTCTGAGGAGTGGTGGAGGGAGCTGGGGTTCTTCAGCCTGGAGAAAAGGAGGCTGTGGGGAGACCTTATCACTCTCTACAACCACCTGAAAGGATGCTGTAGTGAGGTGGGGGTCAGCCTGTTTTCCCAAGTAACAAGTGATAAGACAAGAGGAAACAGCCTTTAGGTTGGATGGTAGGAAAAATTTTTACACTGAAAGGATTGTCAAACATTGAAACAGGCTGCCCATGGAAGTGGTTGAGTCACTGTCCCTTGAGGTATTTGAAAGATGTAGACCTGATGCTGAAGAATATGGTTTAGTGGTGGACTTGGTAGTGCTAGGTAAATGATTGGTCTCAATGATCCTAAAGGTCTTTTCCAAATTAAACAATTCCATGATTCTATGATTCTATATCCCCTCTGTGTGTGTCTAAGTGACAGAGATTGGGGTAAGGGGAGGAAACAATGTACGTGCTTTAGTCATACTGACAGTTAAAGCGATGCCATCTTCATACAGGGAAGGCCTGTAAACACCTCTCTCGTCTCTCCACTGATCTGTGGGGAAACAAGGCTGTGACCTGTAGGGTTTCCATTGACTTTAGATTTGGCAGCAATTAATTAAGTGGGTAATATGTTGTGACACGATAGGATGAAATCCCAGCCCTACTAATGACAGTGGATTTTGGTATTGATTTTGAAGATATTTTAGGATTTCAGCTGTAGAAATTAGTAGCAAAACCCATGATGAAATAATCTAGTTATTTCCTGTCAAACAGAGGCTCCTCAGCAACATGAATATTACAGAAAATGCTTTTCAAATGGAAATTTATCTTGTTGCAAAGGAACATCTTGACCTATTGACCCTGCAAAGTAATACATGCATATAATAAAGTTATTGCCTTTCTATTTAAAACTTCCTTGTAACAGTGTGGGTGGATCTGGTTATGCTGTTCTATACCATAATGACAGTTTATCCAAAGCAATTCTTTGCCTGGCCTAAATTTTGCAAAAATATCTGGTCTTTAAAACCTTTGAGAAAGGGAGATATTTGCACCTGACATGTCTACAAGTAACTTAGATCAGGTTATTGATCAATCTTGTATATGTTGTTTTCCAGTGGGAGGATGAGATGGAGAGGCCAATCCATTACTGCAGCTATCTTCCACTGGAAAGCAATAGTGCTAATGATACAGGTTTTCAATACCTGATGTATATTATCCCGCAGTCAATAAAATCTCATGATTTTGTCACTGCACTGTTTAAAGCAATGCTCCCAAATGCTGGCAGGCCCCAAATCTGACCCTCTGTAACACAGCTGCTGTGTGACAAGCAGGTGGAAACTTCACAAATCCCCACTGGTCCTCCAGAGTATGGTCTGGAGAAGCTCTTTGCTCGCTGGTCCTGTGAGCACCAAGCTGGTATGAGGCTCATTCCAGTGGGTGATTCCTGTAAAGGCTCGCTATGGCTCCACCAGCTTCTGCCCTGCACCATGCTGCCCAGCAGGGAAGGATGAAGGAGTTACAGTCTCTTCCCTGGGCAAATATTGCCCTTAAAATCTCAGTGACTGACTGCTAATTTGGTGGTGAGAAATCCTTGTCAGTGGCTATATATGAGAGGCAGTAACTGGATCCTGTATTCCTCCTCTTTGCGGTGTGAGTGCTTTCAGCACCACAGAGGAGCTGCCCTCTGATTCCAGCACCGTGCAAAGCTCCTGAGGGAAACAGCCGCAGCAGCTGGGAGCTGTGTTTGCTGGAGAAAGTGTTTGACAAGCCGTGTGAGAGCCAGCCTGAGCGGTCAGTGGTCACAGTCCCGTCCTCTCTTTCGGTTGTGGTTGAACATGAGAATGGTCACTTCAGAGTGGACTGTTGTAGCAGGTCAGCTCAGCTGGTGAGCTGGTGGTTCTCAACAACCCATCCAGGAGGGAAAGGCTGCGTGTGGGCCAGCTGTGCACTGGGGAGGAGAATGGAGATGTAGAGTGAAGGTGTGTGTGGTCAGGTGGGCTGGCCTGCAGGAACAATAAATGTCCTTTTGGACTTGTATACACTCTGTTTTCATGCAAATATTTCACGCAGATTTGTAACGTGATAGCTGCCAAGCATCTTTTACACAGCCACAGTCTAGTAACTGAAGGATCCACTAATTAAGAAACCCCTAATTACGGTTTTAAGTGATAAACTCTAATAGCTCTGGTGCAGCTGTTGTAAACTATAGAGTAAATTATACCCCGTTGAAAGAGGCTTTAATTATGTGTTTATATAACAGACTTTAAGGACTTTGAAAGATACAACAATTTTTAGTATCTGCAATTAAAAAAACAAGCGAGCAACAATAGAGCTCTTAAACCAACGAAAGCAAGGAAATTCAAAGTTAATCTGAATTTGGTGTTCTAATTTTTGTAGGGATGGTTTTGTTCTTTTTTGTTTTCAAAATGGATGAGATAAACTCCTGCCTGACAATACTTTTCTACGTCCCCTGCTCTCGATTTCCTAGCTTTTATAGGTCCATGTACACAATGATACTTTGGCAAACTTTCTGTGGTTTCATTTTTGCAGAAATCCTAGCAAGATGTCCCTTATAAGCTAGCTTTTCTCCTTGCATCGTGATTTACAGAATGGTTAGCTGTACAAATGCCTTTGTGAAGTCAACAGCTCAAAGATCAGTTGTATTGGGTCCTTGGAGATCATGTTCAGGCCAAATCTAGCCTGCACATTGTTGGTGCAGTTGTGGCAGCCGTTCACCATGCTGTGCTCACCAAGGGGAGAGAAGGTTTGTATGTATTTTGGATTGTTCAGCTATTTGGAGATTGCACTCTGGGCTGAGTCCTTCTTCGCCGAAGTGGAGGAGAGCTCAGCCCTTGTGTAGATTTGGGGCTGGACCAGACTGTCTACCCTTTGGACATCAGCACTGCTCCTCTTCCTCTGGCTCTGCCTGACAGTGCCTCTCTTGGTAACCTCACCAGTTCTGTCTCCAAATAATCTGCCCTCAGCCTCCCCTGTTTACCCAGCCCTGTTTGCTGACCTTCCCTTGCCACCTCCCATCACAGCTAACGCTGATGCACTGCAGTGAACAAAAGCCTCTTTACAAAGAAATATTTCTCTGATGCGCCATCCCTTGCCTGATGGCTTTGCTCATCCGTTGCCAGTTCTTTTCATTTCTTAGATTACTGCTCCTCGGGATGGTGCTGTGCCTTTTGTGCCTGTGTGCTGCCACCACGCAGAGGATACAGACGATGGGCTGTGATGTGCAGAGAGTTCTGTACCTTTTGGGTCCTGCCTGCTCTTAGGAACTGACCTTCCCAGCTGTAGGACTCAGCAGCCCATGGCAGCCAAACAAGGTGGTGCTTTTTGCTTATTCCAGCCACATCCAAGTATTTTTATCTGGAAATGTCACAGCAAGGGAAATAAGGAATACAGTTCTCATAGTTAATTTTTATGGCTGATTAATTAGCCCAAAGAGTATTAAATTGTGCTAATGTAGTTTGCCTCTTCGATGCTGTCTTTTGACTTCAATGGAACTAAATACATGCTTAAAGTTAACTACATGCCTAAGTGCTGTGGTGAATCGGGGCCTAGGGCATTAATTAGAACTTGGCTGAGTTTTACTTTCAAGGCTTTCTCTCTCCTATCCCCCCTCCCTTTTTTTTTTTTTTAACTCTTCAGCGCTCAGCAGTTTAATTGGTATGCAGATGTTCCCCTTTATTGCTGGCAGAGGCCTCTGTCACTGTTCTGAAGGTACTCAGGCATCAAGGCTGGTACAGTGGGCAGGAAGAAACCCCCCCTGAAGGCTTTCAAGCTTTGTGGGAAATAATGATGTATGAGACAGGGATTCCTTTGGAACCTGAAGGGAACATGACAGACAGAATAATATGGGAGGAAAACATTGTCTTCACAATTGAGACTGATGGTCTCATCTTGTCTCCTTGTTATTGTTACCAACCAAGACTGAGATGAGCTTTCTTATGAAGAACTTCATTTCGTGGCAGGTTCTATATGTTGGACACACTGCGCTCAGTGGTAGCTTTCCATCCAAGGTACAGATATTGACAGGCTCTGAGGAACCCTTTGGGGTCGTGTTTTAGCTTAAAACCTAAAATTCCTTCCAGCATTGAGATGCATTTTGTCAGGAATGACAGCTGCAATTTGATAATCTTTTACCACTTTGCCTGCCTATCTCAAACAGCTAGCTGGAGGGGAGAAACCCAGAGTTGTTGGGGACAGGAGTGTCAGCTTTATGAATCAGCTTTTCTCGCACTTTATTAATTTCACTTTCCGGTGGTTAGTGCATGTTTGCAAGAGACAATTGATTTGTACGGCTCTGTGTAGAATGGAGCAAAGCTGGAACTCAAGAAGTGCAAGTTGTCAGCAATGCAATAGCTCTAAATGACAGATGCCAAAGGCACTTTTGACAACTTTTCTTCTGCTGTTTAGGTTAAAAATGGCCCTCAATTAGTCCTCCAGTTGCCATCTTCAAAAAGAGGTGTTTTCATGAATATTCATTTCAAATGGACTAGATGAAATGTCAAGTGCTCTTTTTCTATACTTGTATTTTCAAGTTAGATGTTTCCAAATGCTCTTGTGCAAAGTACAGGAGGATGGCTGTTTCTGAACTCCTCCAGAGTAAAAGCTGTCTTTCAGGGGACACTTTGCACATGTGAGATTTGTGTTAGTATTTTTTGGCACCCACAGTTTCATCAGAAATGCATTTCAGCTAATGGGAGGCAGGAGGACTAATACACATGCTGCGTGTTGTGGGTGCAAAAATGCAAATAGAAATTACACCCACCATGGAAAGAGCTAGGAAAATGTACGTTCCTGGATGTGAACAGGGCAGGTTAGGAAACATCATCTTCCTTTTACAATTGGCTGTTACTCTTTACATTTCTGGAGAACTGGGATCTTGCTGTTAATCTTACAAAAATAGATGCTGTGGTGAAGCCTCAGGCATGAATAAAATTGGATGTTAATCTTAAAGCATATTTTTTACAGTTATGCACTCGAAGCCAGTGAATCCAAATGATTTTGGAAATTCTGCATTTGTTACTTATTTAGATCAGAATGCTACGAGGAAAGAGGTCAGTGGCCCAGGTACATATTGTAACACATGAGGCTTCTTAAAGTTGAGCAGATAAGTGCAGCAAACATTAAACATCTTTGGCTTGACACAAATAATAGGCAAAGCTGAAAAAAGCCTGCTGACAAGAGGAGTGGGTGTTGGTGGGTGACTTGCTGCAGTTTTAGAGCTGTTAAGTGTAGGTTTTTTAGCATTTTCATTATTTAAAAGTGGAGTGGTAGTTTCTTCACTCCCTCTGAAAAGTTACTAATTTACTCTGAAATACAGGGTAACCCACAATGATTTAACAGATTTGTAATGTGCTTTAGAGTGATTTCAAGTAACAGACACCCTCCTCCTCTCCAAGCTTCCCACTGTCTCTGCTCTGCCCTCACTCCTTTCTCTGTGTACATCTGGATCAAAATGCAAAGCAGGGGCTGCTCCACGTGTAGCTTTCATCTTTATAGCTCCAGTGGCGACATGTTGGCTGGCTTTGACCACTGATGCTCATGCAGGTTTGTCTTGTTCTGTGTCGTCAGAAACAGAGGCCAAGTTAGCTATGTTTCGATGCTGGGAATGGCATCCCGGAGCATGGAGTGGTTCAAAAGCTGCTGCTCAGCACATACTGCTGCAAGTGGACAGGCCTTCCTTAGAGCAGCCCTGATGTTCAGAGGCTGCCTTTTGCCTGGTCTATGGAAAGTGCCTAACAAAGCATGGCTGAGGAACACGATTAAGCTCCCCACGTGCTCCTGGAATACAGTGAAGCATGGCTGAGGACCACGATTAAGGCCGCTGGGATGCTCCTGGAGTACAGGCAACATGGAGTAAACTGCAGTCCTGACTAGGAGCAGGCAGCTGGATTATGTATCCAAGAGGCTGTCCAACAAGACAAACAGCCTGCAGGGATGGGAGGTGGTCAGGAGATTTCCTCTGGTTGTTAAGCTGGACGGTTCTCAGCTATCTCACACTCCAGGCCATTTGTGCCTACATACTGCTGTGCTGAATAACTATGCCTATAGCAGGAGGCTTAAGCTGGAGGCCCTTTGCATGACTGACGTTTAAATTTGATGGAGCCTTGCTGAGAAGGAGCTGGCCTTGCATTTACTCTGGTCTCTGGTGGTTTGTGGTAAGGAATTGGGACCTGGGCTGAAGCCACAGCCTCCAGGACTAAACCACAGAATTTACACAGCTGCAAGGTCTGCCCATTTGCCTTCCCAGATGAAGGTCTGTGTCACCACACATCTGCTGCTTTTCTCTCTGTTTTTGTCATTGTTGAGGGAAGATATCTGTTTTGCTCAATAACAGCAATGTTGTCTAGCTTAGTCTGGTTTTGTTAACTGCTGCTGAGTGCATCCATGGGTTTGTTTAGTAACCAAGGGTAGAAATACCTGAATGGAAAGGTAGATGGAAGTGCTGGAAAGGTTCTGGAGGACTCCAGGGTTTCTTTTACTCTTGTTTTCCTGTTCTAGGAGGCCTGGAGAACACTTATCTGTTCTTAACAGAAACTATTCAAGATCTATGGCCCTGAGAGGTCACTATAAGTGACCACACTTCTGGTGTGGCTGGTACAGATCACTTCTTGTCTTCTGGCAAACTTTAAGTAAGAAAGCTTTTGTTACAAGGAGCGATGTTAAGTTAGCACACCCAACTTCTATTCAGAAGAGTATTTTGTTGTGAAGCCTTTCTTCTGGAGGGTTGAGCCAACTGCTTTTGATCTGGAAGCTTACAGTGTAGGTAAGCATGGCCATATTCTGCTGGATAGATGTCACCCTCAAGGATTTGCACATGTAACTCTCCTTGACTTGAACTGGAGAAGTGCCAGAGTTTGTTTGCTTTCACTTTGTGTCACTGAGAAAAATGAATGCTGTTCTACTGAAACTATAATTTCTTCTTTTCTTCCCAAGCTGATGATGACTAAAGAAGGCCTGAACTGAGTGTAGATATTCTTATATTTACTTGAAATGAATGTAGCTCATAACTCTTATTTTAGCATCAATCTGGAACACTACTGTGAACAGATTTACAATGTCTGCCTGTTCCTTACCTTGGCATTCTGGCATTTTTGCTCGTTCTTGCACTGATACTTGGGAGTTTAATGAAGCCAAAGGTCTGAAAGGTGAGTAGGTAAAAGGTACATCCTTTCATATACAAACCTGTTCCTTTTGTGTGCTCCATAATCTTGTTTTAGTTCTTAAATATGGTTTTATTCTTCTGATACTAAGGGTCTCGGCACTGATTTTTGTTCTGGTATGTGTGTCATCAGCAGAGTTATTAGCTGTGCCCCAGTTGCATGGTCCTTTGTTGCTGGATTGAAAAGATCTACTAACTTCAACCGTGTGTTTTTAGACTAGACACTTACAGAAAACCTTTACTGTGTTTATAGAAGAATGGATTTAATCTGGAAGTCATTGAGAGAAACCAATAAAGAACTTCCTTGATGTGATTTTTGGAGTTACTCTGTGGAACTGAATTGCATGTTTTCGGGTATTGGACACAAGGGCACTTGAAATCATAAAGAAGGTTAAGTGTAGATGATAATGAAAATATACAGTATTTATAGGTTGGTTGATAATGTCAGTATATTAAAGTGATATGAAATATCTCTTTGATTTCATGTACAGTGCCTTACTGTATGTAGTTTACTGTAATAACATGATCCTTGGTCTACATTGATGATGGGTTTAACTTTTTATTAAGTTTGTTAGTAATCCAATTGCCTTGAAATACCTTATGAAAAGTATGTTTGTTACAGAACACAGGCAGTTGCTATCTGCCTAGTGTTATCTCTGTTGCGGTGACCTAAGAAAACACATTTGGAAAAAACATGTGCCAAGCAGAGATGGCTGGGATTTTTTTTTTTTTTTTTTGTTAGACTTGCTGGAAACATTCATCAGCAGTTGGAGATGGGGTCTTTCAACTACATTTCTTTCAACCGGGTTATATGCAAACTGCAAGATTCTTCAAGCATAAAGTCATATGCCAGGAGTATGATATTAGCATTTCTTTTAATAAGAATACCTTTGGAGTAGGTACCTTGTCTGGTGAATTGCCTTCCTTGTCATTCA
Source organism: Thinocorus orbignyianus (assembly GCA_013400375.1). Classification (NCBI taxonomy): domain Eukaryota; kingdom Metazoa; phylum Chordata; class Aves; order Ciconiiformes; family Thinocoridae; genus Thinocorus; species Thinocorus orbignyianus. The sequence continues at coordinate 66,078 of VXBW01000176.1, forward strand.
TCACTGCATACCATATTTGTAGAACTTCAGTATCTGGAAGGAAGGAAGGAAAATACTGGAAAGAGTTTCTGTAATTTGTGCTGGATTTGGTAGAGTTCCGCCTTTCTGAAAAAAAATAATAAATGCTGGTTTTGGTTCTTTACTTTGCCATCCCCTTACCGTGCTTTTGTACTGGAACAGAATCATAGAATGGTTATAGTTGGAAATGACCTTAAAGATCGTTAAGTTCCAGCCCTCCTGCCGTGGGCAGGGACACCTCAGCAGTAGATGAACTGTGAATTCCCTTTGGACCAGACTTTGGAAATCTTTGCTCTGACACACATTTTGGTGTTATTTTTTCCGGGGGGACTTTATTCACAAAATGTCAGAACATATTCTTCCAATAACATTTCTCATAGTTTGACAAATGTTTGGATAAATTTCATACTATCTTATCAAGTGGGCACAATAGTTCTTTCTTGAGGAGCTGAGCTTAAATGAAATGCTGATTTATGTTGGTGGGATAATAATTAAAGCTACAGATCCAAATCTGTTGCAGAAGTAGGCTGAATCAAATCCTCTGTCAACAATTAGAGCTGAAATATGGAATTAACATACTGAATAGTGGCATGTCAGGAGTATAGTCTTCTACTCAGGACAGTGTTGAGATGTTTCTTGCTCATAAAGGCTCTGGAAACGTTGTGAGGCTTGGACAAACACCGCGCATCCTCAGTCTACGGGGATGTTGCTGCTCTGAGTGCTGCACACTTCCAGCATGTTCTTGGCTGATGGAAATCTGCCTGGTATTGGTTGAATTTGGTAGTATGGGAGACATTCACAGCTGCTCTGTTAGGATGGCTTAATGCTTTCTTGTGGGGCAGGATGCAGCATTTTGTTCACTTTTGCATCTGTGAAACTGGTATAATGTTAATTAAATTGTCATCAGGTTTCATTAGTGAAGTCCCATAAAACAGAAAAGTAACAGCTCTGTAGGGATGCTAAAACAATATGTCATTCTTATTAAGTGAATGAGCAGAGATCAGTAGCCATGAAGACACAATGCTTTTCCAGAAATAGGAAATATTCAGGTAAAATATCTAGATAAAATCAGAATAGAAATTTGATTACTGCCTGCTAAAATGATGACCCCTTCTCTTCTAAACAGGTTTGATTCTCTTAGTGAGACCCCTGCACCTTTGCCTAGATTCCTCCCTGGCCAGCTGCGGTGAATGGATCTGACCATGAAGGGAATCTGGCCCACTGAATTCCTTTTCATTCTGTGCACTTGAATGAAAAGTGTGTGTCTTTTGAAGAACAGTGACTGAAAGAAATATTGATGACTGCCAGGGGATCTACAGAAAAGGATAAGAAAATTACTACAACAGGCAAGACAAAGGGGCTTTGTTAACTCTTTTTTGTAGGTTGTATATATTAATAGTAACAACTAAAGTTTTGTATTTTTTCGGAGAAACACACAAGGCTTTGAATTGTATTGTTTTAATTGCAGCTAACTGAATGAATTAAGTGGAAAATCGCACACAGTAGTTTGATTGTCTAACTCTGTGTGTGTGTGGCTTTGGGAACAGTTTGTTATTATAAAAGAACAGCACTAACGAGAAATCAGCCAACGTATAATTGCTAGGCTGAGGGGCAGTTTGGGGAAATCTGATATTTATTTATAAATTATTAAATAAAAGCACATAATATGTGGATCATCTCTCCCTGCCTCCACACTTCATACTTACTCATCTTCCTAAATTCCATGTTCTCTAGGACATTGCTGCTTATAACCAGGCATCAAAACCACCCACATCCAGGAGGGGAGATGCCTGTGTGTTTGTTACAATGACAGCTTTGGTTAAGGGACTCATCTTAGAATATGAGCCTTCAGTTCAAGGAAAGCACTCTTGACCAGACTTTTAGAGGTTGCTTTGTGTGCTTAAAACACACGTGAGCACCTGGGACTCTGCTCAGGTAGCCTAAACTCTGGCCAGTGTTTCCTACTGACTAGGTAACTTTGGAGAATTACTGACAACCAATACCCTAAATAGGAGGAATCAAGAGCAAGTAGTCAGTTAATTTAGCAGGGGTCTCAAAAAACATTGGTTATATAATTCCCATCAGTTTTGGTAAGAACTTCTGATTGTCCCTCATGCTTTTCTCTGCACCCTTAGTGCCTTACTACCTTGGGAAACACAGCCACTTTGCAAGATACAGTGAGGAGGTAGATGGTGGTTGGACTCACCAAGAAAGTGGAAACATACTTCATCCTCAGTGGCTTTGGCTACCAAATACCTGTTATGGCTCTGCTGGGGGATGGAGCTGCAGTTCTGTCCTTCAGCATAGGTTTGTGGTTTTTTTTCTTTTCTAGGAGATCAGAGGTAATTATCGTAGTTGACCCAGCTCTTCACAGCTGTACACCATTTCCTCTCTAGGCAAGAGCCAATAAACTGAAATTATTAGGGATTAGCACTCCAAGGCTTTCTAGCTCTTTGTGAAGACCTTTCCCTTGGCAAGCGAGGAGGTGATTTCTGGGGATGTGCACAGCCCAGGTTTCTTGGCCAGGCTTCTTCTTGAGTGGCAGCAGTAGGTGTGGGTGGATGTGGCACTCACAGTCAAGTGCACAGAGCAACCAGTAATAGCCTCTATTTCAGAGAATCCAGTTTCTAACCAGGTGCACTGACATATAAGATGTTCCTTGTGCTCATGTAACAAGGGGGTGGGTAACGTCCTGGCCTCACAAGTCAGATATGTGTCCTACAGACTGAGAGGCCCTTGGTGTTCTGCAGTGGAGGGTGCCTTTCCATCTGGTGGTGGAAAGGAGTGCCATCACCTGGATAGCTGGCACTGCTGGACGTGTCTTTGAGCCCACTATGCTGATACATACAAATGACATTTGTGCTGTACAAACAAAACACTTAAGCCACTTAAACAGTATTTATGCAACTTTAAAATGGTAGAGGCTTAATTTTATGACTTTGTCTACAAGCTTGTTAAAACTTACACGTCTGTACTGAAGTGAGGTGAAGGTTATATCATTAATACTGGCTACCAACCTAGCTGATGAGAGACTGTGTTGCACAGAAGGTGCTTGAGAGGTAGAAATCTACAGAGTTCAGCTTTGCACAGCTCTTGCCAAGAATTGCTTGGTATTCCTGTCACTGTTTTTTGAAGTTCAAAAATATTTCCCCCCAAATAACCTATTTTTCTGCAAGAGAACACAGCTGCATTTATGAAAGGCCTTGGCTTTTACAGTAAATCTGGTTTGTATAGTTTCCTCTCTATACATACATTGCCTGTATAATTACCAACAGTCATAATGAAAAACATAGTTTTGTTACATTAGCTTTCAACAGTGGTTTTCAGTTATTTAGAAAATATTGGAGCTACTTCCAACAAAGGAAAAAATCAAAACAAAGCAGCTTTGAAAATGTTGATATACTTGGGGGAATAAATCTTCATTTTTAAGCCTGTTCTGAAATTCTCTCTGTGATACTAAAACCCGTATAAAGCACTCTTTGATTTCAACCAGCTCAACAGAAGTTAGCATAGGGCTTCCACCTCACTCTGCTCAGCTTTGGAGGATAAATCTCGGCCACGCTCCTTTGTGGCCCTCAGTTGGGTTTTATGAGACAGCTCTATTCAGTGACACATGTGCTGCCAAAGCTGTTGTTGCTGTGCGAAGTAACTCGCCTTCATGGCCGCTCTTTTTCTAGCAGGATATGGGAAAGTTGCTGGATTAAATTCTCCTTGATCGTAAAACTTGTTGTATCAGAGGCACTCAAAATGCACAGCCTTTCAAGCCCTGGGAGTGCACAGTGTTTAGAGATAAGAGCATAACATTGCCAAGAAATGCATCCTGTTGAGGCCCACAAATAACTTTATCAAATGAAGGAATCTTATTTTTGTCTGCTGCAGGTAGAGGGTGCATTTCAAAGTAGCCTAAAGTTAAAGATAGATGTAGCATCTGATTCAGATCATGATACGAAGGAAAGCTCGGGTTAATTAGTATTTATTCTGAGCTTACAGTTACTCCTTTTGGCTTGAGCTAACAGGCAGGGGTTGGATCCCCCTGGTGCTGCCGCATCTGGTAGGAGAGACGAATGAGATGGTCTCTGTGGTGAAAACTGATGTAGATGCAGGAGTGTTGCTAAGGAAGACTGGCTATTGCCCCTGGGCTCCATCAGCCTCAGGGAGGGTGCTGGGAGAGGTAGCTCAGTGCTGACAGGGAGGACCAGCTGCAGGCATGGACCAAGGTGCCCCATGGGGCTGTGGAGAAGGGCAGGTGTCCCGTGTCCCACCACTATCCAGTACCCTTGCATCTCCATGCCCACACGCTGGCCACCCATCACCCTACCTGGCTGCAGGTAGCAGCTGGGCAAGGGCAAGGTGGCAGCTGGCCAACAAATTAATCTCTGTTTCGGCCGGAACTCTTTGGCTTTGTGGAGGGCTGAGGCGGGGCGGGCTCTGGACCTCTGGCCCTGCAGCTGCCTGTCTTGCTCTGTGACATGATGGGCTGGCTCCTCCCAGTAGGTGGGTCTGTTGGGCTGCAGGGGTGGTAGTCACCTCCGGAGGGGCTCAACAGAGGGTGGCTGGGCAGTGGATCTTCTGAGGGCTTGGACTGAGGGTGGTCCGGATGCAGCTGGGCAGCCATTGCTTTGGCATGGCTGGAGGCAAGTTGGTGTATGTAGATTCGTGACTTTCCCCTGCCCTCCTTTCTGGAAGTGTTTGGTTTCAAGTTCTAACAAAATTTAAGTTCAGTCCTCTTAATGTGCTTTTGGCTATCCTGCTCCCTCATCTGCCCTGTGGAGAAGCTGGCCCCTCCTGGCCACCTCAGGTGGGCCACTGAGTTGAGGCTGAGTTGGAGGGCCTTACCTCACGGAGGAGATACTGTGTTGAATAGAACTAAAATAGCACATGTGGTGCTTTTGAATGCAAATTCACTTGCAGAGGGGTGGGAAAGGACTCCTGAACTTGCCCAGAAGCAAAATAGGTGGTAATTCTGTCTCTGGAGAGACTACCAAGCAGTGAGCTCCTCAGCTGTCTGCAGCAACCAAGCAGGAGATCCTCATTGGATAAGGCTTCTTGCTTTTATCAGGTGAAAATCCCAAGTTTAAACCAAATTATTTATAATAAATGCTAAAAGCACCCATTTCAGGACTTCCTGTGCCATCATAAAGAAACTACTAAAAGAAAATAAAGAATAGCCATAACTAATTAGCCAACTTAATTATGCAAGTTTCAGTATGTCCTGCTCTGCTGGTGATAAAGGCCTATTACCAAGGCTAAATCCAAATTAGATCAGGTGTTTTCCATGTTGTTGTCTTCTTGTGTATCACCTGTTCCAGCAGTGCAGCAAAACATTTGGGACAAGCAGCCCAGCTCCTTGAGAACTGGCCTGTGCTCATCCTTTATCAACTTTGGCCACCATTACCATCAGCGTGGCATCCTTATACTGCTCTTATCTGTGCAAAGCTGGGGACAAGTGGGTTTGGAGATTATTAAGATGTTTTAAAACTGTCTTTGTTTCCCCTTTTCCTGCTCCCTTCCCTTGGTCTTTAACTAAATGGTTGAAATGTGTGTTCAATTAATAACTCCAAATCACCTGTGTCTTTTGTTTGCTCCCAGAAAGAAAAAAACAATGTTCCCATCTATTGCCACTGTGATGGAAATGAGAAGATGACTAAGAATCTGCAGAGAACTCTAAGCTGTATGGCAGCAACAGGTAAGCTCAGAATTTAAGTTTTACTATGAAAAGCACAAAGCTTGCTAAGCAGCTTATTCTTTCTCTTTGCATTGACTACTTCAAAGGAAATTCAGCTTTATACAGTATTCTGGTAGCCTTTTCTATAGGCTGAGGGTTTTGCAGGTTCACCGGATGGAACTGACTTTGTGTTTTGGGGATGTGATAAGGCTGGGTGGGCAGGTGTGGTAGATGGGGTTAGGTAGGTCTGCTGCCCTCAAAAACATTGGAGCTGGATTACAGTTTGGTTTATTAATCTCCTTTCTGTCGTTCTAAAGTGATGATACTGCTTCAGCTTTTGTATGGAGTCTGAATGCTCTGAGTGAGCACAAACCTGTTCTAGGGCTGAATATGGACATAGTTGTCAGTATTAATGTCTAATTATTACAGCTGGCTTTCTGACTCTGACTTTCTTTTAATATAAAATTTATACTTTTGTACTTCTCTGAGCTGTTATCTGAGGCTTTCTATGGATTCAGGAAGACTATATTGAATGTTGGTAAACTCATACTAAAGAGGATGTGGTTGAGTTCACATTTTTAAATACCTCTTCCATCACAAGAATTGGTATTTACTGTCTTTCTTTTAACTGATGGCTTCTATTCTGTAGTATAAATTTGTGGCAGTGTCTCTGGAATATATTTGTAAACATATTTGCTGTAATATATTTGCCAAAGTTATATATTGAATAATTTCTAGCATGTCTGAAGTGACCTCATAGAGACTGTAATTAAAAATGAACATGCTATGGTAATTGCATGTTTCTGTCATCTTTTTAACACCTTAATAGGAAGTACTTTTCCTTGTATTATTACATCTTCTACTTTAATTAGTTTGATTGACATGAGGAGAATAAGCATATGTACTGAAGGGAACTGGCTAAAACTATTCATTTGTGTTAGAATACTGTGAAGCATTTTCACACTAGAAGCCATTATAAAACCCAAAAGATCCAATGTCACAGGAAGCCTGTGGTTTTCAAGTATTTCCTGTGTGTGGAAGGGAAAGGTTGTAAAAGAGGCTTCTGGGAAACAAATGAAGGGGAAAAGGTTGACTTTTTTTGCATGGTTTATTAACTGATTGACAAGTCATATCATATATTTTTCTGACTTCCCATGGCTGGTCAGGATTAAGCAAAGGATGCCTTGGAAAGGAAGAGAGATGTCTTGGGTTCCCAAACATGGCAAGTTTCCACTTGGCGATTATCATATACTCAGCTTTTTAGAGTGCTAAATCTTTGGTTTAGTTTCCTATACAGAGAAATGGAACATGACTGTAGCAGAGATTTACACTGTGACCTGTTTCAGAAAGTCCATGAGCTTTCAGCAATGCCCTATGCAAACACAACTGCTGCAGTACATCTATTTCTTGAGGCAGTACTTCAGAATACTGTGTCAATTTCTGAGCTTGTTTAATTAAGAGAGTAAAAAGTACTTTGAAACATCTTTTTCCAAAAGGTTTTCTGCTGCTGGTTTTGGTTGAATCTGCCTTACTGTCCAGGTGTGTCTTTGCCATGCGCTCTGCGTAAGGAGACTGCTCCTTCATAATAAAAAATTTACAGGACACAAGGGGATCTCGTACTGTCCTGGTGATCGTGTTGCCAGCTCCCCACCAAGGAGTTTCTCCAAAGTGGGTGGCTTTGTCCAAGAGTGAGAAATTTGTTTGTGGACCTGGCAAATTCCTGGTATGGCGGGGGGGTATATTGGAAATGGCATCTTCTTGGAAGAGTTCTTTAGCAATATGTGTCTGAGTATCCATGGCTGTCCTTTCCCTCTTCCTTTAGTTTGAGTTTTCTGCTGTCTTGTTGAGTTCTCCTTTTCCTGTGTATTTCCTAATATTTAGGAACTGAATGTGACTTATCTGTTTATGGGTTCTGCAGCATTCATAAGATGACCCTTTCCCACTGCACTGAATGCTTTCCTACTTTGCATGAATGATGCATGTAGTGTTGGGCTGTATATATTATTTTTCACTAGGAGTAAGTTTTATTCCGTGAGTGGCCAATTATAAAGAAAAATTAATCTGCTTGCAGATTAATGCAACTAAAGCAGATGCGTGACAGAACAGTAGAATAAGAATGTGTATTGAAATGTTTCACATTCTTTCTATAACCCTACTTTTATCTTTGCTAAAATTCAGGCTGTCAACACTGATACTCAGTTTACTTGTTGGCTCTTCAGATTCCAAGTGTATTTGGTAAACTGCTGAGCTGAGTGCATTTAGGAGGGTGGGCACGGTGCTGGCGTCATTGTAATCTGAGATAGAATGAAAACCACTTTTGGACCAGGATGCTCAGTGTTACTAGGAAGCCCTTGTAGTATAAGGGGCAGGCAGATGCTGTAGTGGGCGTGTACCCTAAGTAATACTCTATGGATCTGCAGATAGATGTGGCTACCATAGTATGTGGGTTATTTCTACAAGCAGCAGTCCCCTTTAGTGCTGTGGGGCTTGCTCTGTTTGGAAGGAGGTAGAAGAGAGGTGATGGAGCACCTGCCATTTGTACCAAGGCTTTTCTGTCTTCAGAGAACCAGCAGAGCAGCCTGTTGCACTCTGGTGTTGCCAGTACATCACCCTGGGGAGGAAGGTGGGTGTTTCATTTGAAACACCACTTTCTGTTTTCAGAGAACTCTTTCCAAGCCTCCTGGACCTTATGGTTTGGTCCTCACTGTGGCACTGGAGGAATACGCAACCATGCAGCCTCTCTTTCCTTCCATGTTCTTGGGAGAATGGTGGACAATACAATTCAAATAAAGGTGCTAATGTCTTTAGGTAATCAGGCTCCATCTGTCCAGATGTCTCTGTGAGATCAAAGAGCCAAATGCAGACTCCAACGCTCCTGGGGCTCCTGTGTTTCTGCCTGTGGACCTTTCAGCCTGTTAAACTCATGCTTGGAAGAGTCCTGCTTTATCCTCTCAGAGGTTTTGGAGTGCAGAATGGAAAACATACTTTATTTAACTTTTAGAATAGTCACTGCATAGAGTTTCATAGAGCTATGAATGGCTCTTGCCAAGTCTAATCACTCTCCCAGTTGTTTTCTCTTTCCCCCAACACAGAACCATTTGCTTCAGTAGATCCTTGACTGCATTGCCCATTGTGTCGCCCCTATTTCCAAACAGTTTGATGTCTTCCATGAATTTTGTTTATGCTACTCACAAGTAAGAGAAGCGATACTTACAGAGAAAACATGAAGGCAACCAAAGAGCAGTTGGTGCCATAGAGCGCACTGAGGGAGCATTGCCACTGCTGTCCTGGGTCACCGGATGGGATGGCCTAGAAACTGAAGCTGCAGCTGCCTTCCCATCTTACCTTAACTCTGTGAACAAGGGTGGAGAGGAAGCAAGAAGAGCAAGATATTTCCGCAGTGATTGCAACACGCTGCGATATGCAGATTCCCTCTCCCTGCCCTGTGACAAGCATGGTGTAGGCCACAAAGTGCTGCAATCCTTATCGGGGCTTTTTGGGCCATTTTTAAGAAGAATTCCATCTTTGCTGTCACATCCTCCTTGCTGAAGGAGGGACTGACTAATTAGCAACAGTTCAGTGGCAAGATGCTATTGTGAAAATTGTTTGATGGTGGCCTAACTGGGAATAAAATCCTCTTAAAGGTCCAGGCAGATGTTTTCTACCCTCTCTACGATAACTGGCTCTGTTGGCTGGTGCATGAAACCAGCCTGCACAGTCCTGGAAGGATGAATGAACCCTGGTGCTTGCAAGTGGCTGCTCCTCTTCCAAGGTGATTCCTGTGAGCCTCAGAGCTGTGACCTTCCCTAGTACTCATGGGTGTATTAAAACCAATAATGGCATTGATTGCTTGATACACCTTGTAACATTTTCTAATGGGGGAATAAAATGCCAGGGCTGGTGGCAGTTAGGCGTCTCAGCCCTCCAAACACAGTTAGTGTGTAATCAACATTGGTTGGTTTCTTCTCAGTTTGAAATCACATTAAGGTTAGTCATGTAAAAGGCTAACTGTTTTGAAATAAATATTTATAAACATCCTATTGTGGTTAATTTTTAGTCTGCTGATGTGTTTGACTAGTATCTCATATGACCATGACATTTGTAAACAGAGCAGGGAGGGTGTGTCATTGCCCTTTAAGTTGGTATTTGCCTGGTAATTGTTATCAGATCGTGATATTCACATGTCGGACCCCGTTTGGGAATTGTAACCCTGCAGACAGGAGAGCTATAACTTGAGTTCTTGCTGTTACCAGCTTTTCCAGTTGCTTTTAGTTTGGCTTGCAGTGGAATGATTCAGGTGGGTAAACATAGAGGACGAGTGCCATTTGAGGTGTCCAACATGCAGTGCCTGAACTCCAGCTGTGGCTGCAGCAGAGCAGTGGCCTTACAAGTGTCCTGTGGCACGGTCTCAGCCACACACAGGCACTGCAGGTGCCCGCAGGTGGCTAAATTGAATTGAACAAATTGTTCACGCAGCTGAGTCTTGTCCTAGGTTTCTCCCAGTTGTTTCCTATGAGTGTCTTCCCAGGGAGATACCTTCAGCAGACAGGCAGCTGCTGACACCTTGGGAGGAAATCCTGGTGCCTCCTGCTAAGCCCGCACAGACTCAACCCTCTCAGCTACTCCCTGGCTACTGTATCCCTCATGGCAAGCTTTGTGATTTGGGCAACCTGCAGAGAGACAGAGAGATGTACATACTTTTTCCATGCTGACACCGTTTGGGAACATCTCACATGTATTAGAAAATACAGAAACCAAAACAGCAGAAGACAGGGAAAATCCTGAAAACTTAAAGATTCCGTGCTTTAAGGTGTAATGAATTTGGCTTTTCATACACAATTGAAATTTATATGTATGCCAGCCATCTCCGTTGGTTTGAGGCTCACAGAGCTGTTGTGCTCTGTGGGTAGTTCAGAGGTGAGTGGGCTGCAGTTTGGCTAGCAGTGGTGGGCTGTGGGAGGTCGCTGTGAAACCCAAGAAAGCCACTCGGTCTCTTATGTCTCTCCTTGTTTCTGATGAACTGTAGGGAGAGAAAGTGCCTCTCACGTTTTATTGTGGCACTTTCTCACTATAGAACTGATTCTTTCCATAGTAATTTCCGCAGCTATCACGAGCGGAATGAGCTTTGAGATTGTGGGGATGGATCCATCTCTGGCTGAAGTTGCTTGGGAGTTAGCTGGCAGATTTCGTGGCCCAGGTAAGAGGCTGAGGCCACCAACAGGGGCAATGTTTGTGTGGTCATCACACAGCATTGGGCATGGTGTGAAATTCTGGCAGGCCTGTCTGGATGACACAGATCTGACAGTGTAGCATGAGCAGCTCTTAGGTGGTTCTTACTAGCTGTGCTTTCTAAGGAGAAGGACAAGAACTGCCTCAGTGGGGCATGTCCTTTGTATGGGACTGCTGCCTCCCACTTGTGCCACTGCTCACTGGTGCTATTGCTGACGTGTCCTTCCAGGCTACAGAGGGGTATAAATCTGAGGGTGTGCTCCTGTGCATGGCCAGGGTGCCCAGGAAACAAGTTTAACTGACTGTGAACAATATTTTCAAAATAAATTAAGGGATCTGTCCCCACTCCTCACTGTTTCCACCCTGCCACAGGTTGCCTTCTCAGTTTGTGTGAGCACTCCTGGGCATCATCCAGGCATGGCTGTGTCAGAGTGAGTGCTTTCTGTGCCTTTCCTCACCTGGCTGATTTTGGTGGAAGCCTGCCCAGCCGCTGCTGCAGGGAGGGGTAAATTTCTCAATCCCTTTGGCTGCTTCAAAAAATCATAAGGTGCAGAAGTAGAAAACCTGGTGAATGGAACTACCAGTTATGCGGTTAAGAATGAATAAAAAAAGTAAAGATATGTAGGAAATAGAGAGTCAATCAGCTTGTTGCCTAGGAGAAGGGGGATTTATGGGATGCCAGAGTTCCTGCTGTCTTAAGGAAATGCTGTAGTGACAGGCCAGCAAGGCAAGAGAGAGCCGGAGGGCTTCGTCACTGTGTCATGTTTTGATGGGCATGGTTCAGACCTCAGCTGGGGTGAGTGGGTGGTGTTGGTTGCCTTTGCTTGTCAAATTCCCAGTCACCAAATAACGAGGTGACTCTTAAAACCCTTCAAAATATTTTACAGAGCATGCATTTCCCATGTTCATTTTATTTTTTTAAAAGCAAGGGTGCTCAGGCAGGGTCTATTATCTTGGGAGGGAAGTGCTTCCCAGCCCTGGTAGGACCTTGGGGGCTGCACAGAGGTACCTGCCTCAGTGGGAAGGTCAGTGTTTGATAGACAGAGCAATTTCTTTTGGTTCATAGGGCATCCTGACAGACCCTCCTGCCATCCCAGCTGAGCTGAGAGCAGAGTATGGCAGGAGGAGTCCCACTCTGCTCCCCACCTTTGATTTTTATCTTGAGGAACAGAGACTTTAGAATTCATAAAGTCAGTGCCTTCCATCAGCCCTACAAAACTAAAGATAAATGCTAATTGCAGAAGCCTTTCCCAATATGAATGGGCATACATCAGCTCCTGAAAAATGCACTTGCTGTTTTAGTTAAAAATAAACAAATCAATTCTCAGGCTTTTGAGCGTTTAAACTTCCTTAAGTAAGCAATAGATTTTTCAGAAGTCTTACTAGGAGACAATCCAGTGAGTCCCATTAAGAACAGGCAGAAGCACTGGGAGACTCAGATTCAAATCTTAGTTTTGCAGGCATTTCCCAATATATTCCGAGAAAAAACAACAACAACAAAAACCAAAAAAAACCCAGCTAGATCATTCATAATACAAGAATTATTTTTCAGTGTACTCATGGTGTACTTTTCTGATAAACCCAGAGCAATGACAGGTTTGTTACAAGCAGGAATAAATTCACCTTGCTGATGGGGTAATATGATAACTAATTAGATAAAAATGTTTTTGTTGTGTTTTTTTGACCCAGGGAAAAGGTGGGTGCTATCGGTTCACTGGTTGCCTGAATTCACTGAGGGGAATAGCATGTCTTGAAAAAAGCAGCTGCTGAAATGACCCTGTAACTCATTTGCATTCATTGCGTGCAAGGATCGTGCTGTCCTCATATTCTTAATATTTTTGTTATCTGTCCTCAGTGAACTGAGAGAGCTGGTGGAGGCACTGACTGGTAAGCATTCCTGCTGTACGGTGAGATTTTGGTTACTGTGGGGGCCTTCCTCCCTGCCAAGATAAACTGGATACTGGAAGGAAAGAACAGGGAAGGTCCCAAATGGAGGCACTTCTTTTCAAACAAATTAAAAAACCCACCCAAGTTTTTTTTTCAGGTTGTGACAGTGAGGCAGCTGTAGCATTTGTTTCATGGAAACCTCTGCAGTTGATCAAGACAGGCGATGAGTAAGATCGTGCTCTGCTCATGAAAGCACCTTCTTCCAGAGACCACTGCTTGTTCCTGATCTGCTGCTAATTAGTATCCGCCCTGTGATACTGAGTCATTATATTCTTTACCCTTTTCCATGGCTGTGTTTGGTGTGGAAACTGAGACAAATATTGCTCCCCTGCTGGAAAGCATCATCATGTCATCAAATTCATCAGTACCTGTAAGCCCAGAGAAGAAAATAGATTTTGGTTTTGCCAGTGATCTCTGTCAGGAATGTTTTGAAGTTCAGCTGTGCTATATATGCTATATGTTGTGGTGATGCGCTGCATATACCATCTGGCTAGTTTCTGTAATGTCACAAATTACTGTACTTGTTCAAACAGCAAAGCTATTAAGCAGTCTTTAAAGCCGCTGTGAGGAAAAGGTGAAGGGATTCCACAGCTGAGGCTCCTCAGTGCTTCTGTCAACAGCAGGCACCTGTGTTTGTGCTTGCCCAAAGCTTGCCACGAAGTATATTGCCTCCAGCCATGACTTCCCAGTTTATGACAGGGTTCTTCAGGGTGTTGCCCATCAACTTTGCTGCATCCCCTTGTTCCATGTATTACTGGATTAAATGCCTGATGTGGGAAGTTCTGTTTTGCTTTGTTTTCTTGGTGGAGGAAGAAGGGGACAGGTTGCCAGGGCCACCAGTGTCTTTCCCTGGTATGACTGACTTCCTTGATTTGTCAGGCATTACTAGCACTGGGCTATTCTTGAGAACATGTCCTTCTGCTGAACTGTACTTGACCGAGGCTGGTTCAGGCTTGGTGCTGTGACTCACATGAGCTGGATAGAGACCCTCAGGACATATGGAAGCAATTAATTTAAGATGACCGAGTTGGAAAGTTGCTTACTGGGTTGCATAGTGGGTTACTGTAGCAGATCATCCTATTGTGCCTTAACCCCTGAAGAGGGACAAGAGCCTTCTAGCAGTGTTCATTGGGATGAGTGGCTGCAAAACTGTAATGGGTATGTCTAGGCAGCAGGAACAAAACTAGTGGGCCACTGGAAACTTTAGCATGTAGCTGGACACAACTAATAGTTCCCCAAGAATCCATGTCCTGTGCTGTCTTGCTTCTTCCCCTGTTATCTCTGGATCCCCATGGTCTGCAGTTTCCCTTTCTTCAGCATTTTGGGGCTAGGTGGCATCTTACCTTTCCAAAAGGGATTGTCAATTAAAACAATGTAGTTTACCTGGATGGCCAACTCATGCCTCTGGGTTGGCTAACTGGTCAGGTCTTGGTGGGGAATAAAATACTCCAGAACATATCTGAGCCCTTCTGTCTGGGCTGCTGGGTCTGGGCAGATTGTAAGGGTACTCTCCAAGGAGGCTCCCCACAAACGCAAATTCCCTGCTTCTTTTCTTTGCTGTGTTTCTGTGGGAATTTGGATGGCTGTGCCATCCTGGTGGCAGTAATTCCACCCGTTGCACATGTACTGCGTTGACAAGAGTGATGGAGATTTGTCTGAAAAGGCTGCATAGGTAGTGACAACTGTCAGTGACTAATCTGATGCAAGGATAAGATTGTAATAAAATGACTTCTGTGACACAGAATTCTAAGAGTTGGAGAAGCCCAAGCATCCAGTAGCACCCCATAGACCAGAGACTTTTTCTACTCTTTCTCCACGCCCTTCTCTTAATAAGTGTCTGTTGCAATAAAAACAAAGATGCAGGAAGAGAGGAAGAGAAGAACCATAACCTGTCACGTGAAATGCTAAAATAAAGGCAGCTTTTTTTGAACATGCTTGGTGAAGCTGTTCCACAGTAACACCAAGAGTTACGAAAGAGACAAATCCTCACTGCTGAGTATTTGTTCCTTTTGCAGCCAGCCTTGGTAAAACTCAAATAGTCTCTGACCTTACAGTACTAGTTTACAGTATCAGTAGTTTCCTGCCATGACTCAGTGGCTGGAACAGTAATATCTGACAGCCTTTTTTTTCCTCTCTCTTTCCAGATCTCTTTTGAAGCCTCTCAGAGTGGGCGGGGAGAGACAAGTGACATATAGTCCTGGTTCTTGCCCTTCCTCTTGTCCTCTCCCTTCCCCCCCGCTTAAAATAAATAAATAAATAAACCTGCTCTTGCTTTTTCTGTTCCTCCCAGTCCTCTTATCCAACAGGCTTCCTTTTCAAATATGTCCTTGACCCAATCTTACTTTCCTTTTCATTCCTACCGGTGGTGTCTAGGCCTGCTGATAATGCCTGGGAAATACTGAGCTCATTCCCTGCCTGGCTTTTTCCTCTCACTGGTACTTTTTCTAACTCTCCACATCAAACCTCTTCACATCCTCCCTTCCTCTGCAGTTATCTTGCTGAGCCCTTGCTGCTATAATAAACTCTACTACCAGCAGAGATGGACTGAGCTTTGCATAGTCTGGGGCGGATACGGTCTATGGGTAGGGTTGGAGTAAAAGTTAACTGTGAGATTTGGGGCAGCCTGGCCTTGAAGGCACTGCTTTATCTTTGGGTCCTCCATAGCTGGGATAATGGGTGCTAATGGAGTAAGATGAAGGTGAGCCCCAACTTGTGTGGGAATGGTCTTAATTCTGCCTTATGGCCTCGCTGTCACAAGGTCCCCCTGCCTCTAAGAAACAGCAATTGATGTTTATTTCTGTCAGTTGTCACCAAGCCCTGAGATCTTCCTGGGAACCTAGAGTGAAACCCTCATGCTTCTGCAGCCTCCAGCCAAGAGATGGCTGACCCAGCGTGAAGCATTGGCTCAGGGTTAGGGCAATTCATTACATCCAGTGGGACAGCCCTCCACTCTTCCTGTAGAAGGTGTTAAAACCTATCTACAGTCCTGAGTATGCCTTCTGACTCTACTCAGCCTTTCAGTCTGGGCAACGAAGTAAAACATCCTCACCTTCTCAAGTTAAGAAAAAGACTCCAGAGTCTCCATGTACCAATATCAGTTTAACTCTCCCAGATTTCCCAGTACTGTGTAGTAATCCTGATTCTGCAGTTTCTCTTCTGGAGACCTCTCATTCTATGTCTCTGAACAGTACCCTGGGAACTTGGCTCAGACCACAGTCCTTTGAATTTTCAAGTCATGGCCACGAGCCAATCTTCTAGATTGGCAGAATTATCTCATAATTTGAGTTCTGTAGCTTCTTTTCTGCTAAATTTAACCCTCGTTAAGGCTGTGGATTAGGAGCTCATCTTTACTGGAAAATATAGCTTACTTTTGAGGTCTTGGAGTAATAATCATGGCTTGGCTGCATGTGTTCAGGTGGTGTGAACCTGGGAGACTGACAACCGATAGGAGCCCGTTTCACGCCAAAATTAAATGGAAAGTAGTTTAGTCTGCTGAAGTCCATCTTTGGCTTTGTATGATCCTTTCAGCTTCTAACTACAGCAGGCCCACGGGCTGGGAAAGTACCTGTACTCAGTAGAAGCTGCTGGTACGTGGAGTTGGCTGTTACTTCTCTGAGGTTACCTCTTCAGGGCATGCAAAGGTCAGGAACAATTTCAGATGTGCAGATTGTCTGTAATCCACTATGGGTTACAGACATTTTAGTGTAAACAATGAAGTGGAAATGTATTTCAGACCGAAAATTTGAGAGAAACTCTACTGACACCAGTCCTCCACTTTTCCAGTGGGACGTGTAAAATTTGGTAATGGTCCGGGTTCACCTCAACAAAACTCTAGTTCTGTCCCTAATCTGAAATCAGCCTAGGAATAAATCTTGGGTTGGAGAGTCAGAAGATGAGTGAGATTGCAGGCACCCATGCTCACCTCAGGGGATATTTAACACCATTCAATGATTTTGGTCCTGCAGCTTCTGTTCTGGGGACAGAAGCCTTAATTAACCTTGGTTTGTTTTTTGGTGTTTTGTGGATTTTTTTTTTTAATTTTTTTTTTTTTAAACTGAGATATAAACCCCACCCTGCTTTGGATACACATCAGCAATATCTTTCAGGCCAAAATTACTTGGAAGCCATCACAACCTTTTGTTTAGACTGTGGCCTAAAGATGTTTGTTGGAAAAATTTAGAAGGAGCAGGCTACTGAAACAGGCTCTCGGTTCAGCTGGGCAATATTTGCTAATATGAGATATATATATATATATCTATATCTGTGACCTACATTCAGGAGAACCCCTGCTTGCAAAATGGGCAACGGATCAGAATAAACAACAATTTTCATATGAAATATTAGTAAGAACTAGTGTTAGTGTGTGGGGACCAGACTTTAACTCTTTAGCTTGCAGGACTTTAAAAAAAAAATCTGGTTTTAGCTATACACAGGGAAACTCTGGAGTAATTGTTTGGGCGATAGAGGAGGAGCAACGCTTTTCAGGACTATATGAAGTAAAAACTAGTTGAATTTGACTCACGTGAAACTTAAAGAGACTAACCTAATAGAAAAGGTCTATCTTCCATAAACTCTGCAATGTGGCTTGGAAATCTCCACTTCTGTGGAGTCTTTTTTGTCTCTGGATGGATGTCCGTGTCAACAGGAATGCCATTTTGGACCTGATGTCCCTTACCCATGGTGGCAGGAGGTGGGGTGTGTTGCCAGTGAAGCTGCCTCCTCTGAATTCTGCTGGCTGGAGGGAGAGGCTTTGGGCAGGCAGAGCTGGCCAGCAGCTTTCCAGTTGCAGGAGGAACTTTGCCACATTAGGGAAAGGAGGAATTGTTTGATTTTTTTTTCAGTGTCTCCAGACTAGATGTAAACACATGATGAGTGACTGTGCTTTGAAAATTGCTTTTTTTTGTTGATGTTGTATTTTCCTATATATCTTGGCTGTTTACTTAGTTTCTTTTTTTTTTTCTTTATGATATGTGCAATTTCCTATGAGAATTTAGCCCTTCAAAGCCCTGAAAGCCATTTGTGTATATATTTTTTATTTTTGTTTGTTTGTTTTGTTTGTTTTGTTTTTTTAAACAAAAGCCTCTTCTGCCACTTCCACTTTCCCATCACTCGCTGTTTCCAGGAGCATCTCCCTCCCCACCGAACCCGCAGGAGCCGCGGAGGCGCCTGGCGCGCCTCGGGCATCTCTCCGACGGGCAGCGGGCGAGATGCAGCCACCCGCCAGCCTTCCGCGCTTGTCCGCGGGGTGCGCAGAGCCCTGCGGGCCGGAGCAGGTGCGGAGGGGCCCGGGGCAGGCTCGCCCCGCCGCTGCCTGAGGCGCCAGCGCCCTCTCTCGGCTCCGCGCCGCCGCTCCGGGCGACNNNGTGCGGGGCGGGATGCGGGGCTGGACCGCACCGCAACCGGGAGGGTGTTGTGGGGGGAACCGGCGGCTGCTCCCTGCTTAACCCCCCGGCAGTGCCGTGTGCTCCGGAGCGATGCTTCGTTTCCCAGTTTATGGCCTGGGGAAGCACATGCTCGTTTGGGCTGGAGGGGCATCAGGAGTGGCATAAAAGTCACGATAATGCCGGGAGGATAACGTTTGTCTCCTGCTCTGGCTCAGAAGGCTCCTTATTTTTAGATCCCTGAATGTCACTGGATCCGGTATGCTAGAAGGAATAGAAACCACCTGAAATTTTAGGTCTCGGTTAAGTTGCTCTGCACAGCAAAGAGTGGCAGCTGCTGGGAAATAGGTAGCGGGATTTCCCTTCAAACCTTTTGTTTGACAGCTCCTTGTCCTCAGCTACTTCCTCAGAACGAAGTTGTCTCAGCACAGCCTTTCCTTCTAATAAGGAAACAATTTATCACCACCCTGAAGTCTCTCAAATTCATGTAAAGATAGACCAGTCAAGGGAGAGTCCTAGAGAGCTCTCGGGAGACACCAGATATTGAAAGTGAGCAGATCAGGTTTGGCTGAATAATAACAATAACCAGTGATCTAAGTTCTCTAACTCAAACCACTCTTCTACCTAGCCTGAAATTTTGGCTTTGCTAAGTTTTTAAGTAGCATGCAGTTGGGGTTATTACTTGTGCTAATTTCAGAAAACCTTTTCCTCATGTTACTGTCTCCAAGTTTTATTTTAATGCCAAATATTAGAACTTTCATATGAAGTCTTTTAAGTTCCTGAAGATTATGAGAGTGAAACCAAGGGTTGTGATCTCAGAGGAGCATTTTGTGATAACAAAAGTAACAGGCTTTTGCTTTGCTGAACTCTGTCTTGAGCTTATTAGGCCCAAGCAGTGGGGAATTTCAAAGCAGAAGTCAGACATCCCCTTTGGATCTTATCGCAAAGGAGGATGTGTTGGGTGCTTTACTTGCTGTGCTCCAAAAACACCGATCCTGTGACACAGACTGTTAATGTGACAGCAGGCAAAGTAGCTCCCAGGCACAAAAGAAGCTGTAGAAGTGGGTGCTACATCAACCGTGATGTGAAGGTGGTCCTCTTAGACCAGAGAAAAGTGCTGCGGGAACGTGCCCCTTAGCTGGGCACCACTGGGTTGGCAGGGGCAAGGGAAGAAAAGAGGTCCTCATGCAGCGAGGAGCCCTTACCTGGATGCAGTCCTGTCTTGTTTGCTGGCATTGTGACGTATTGCAGTATTTGGGGAAGCTTTCAGCCAACAGGCAGCTTTTAAAGACAAGATGTGGAGGGTTTTGCCCAGTGGAGGAGAGCTGCCTCCTAGCCCTTGCCAGGGGGCACGATGCAGGGCTGGGGTGGGGGGACATTACCTGCTGCAGGGTGGCAAGCTCCTGCCTTGCTCTTTGAGCTTATCAGGTACCTGGGATTTGGTTTGTTTTGTCAGCATGCCTTCAGGTTAAAATGTGAAGTGTTGTAATCATTGAAAATATTTTGTACTTTATGCTGTCTTTATTATAGCTAAGATGGGGGTGAACCATAAACTCAAGTCTTCCCCTTTGCTGGTTTCTTATCTTTAATACTTATTTACCTTTACTAATTTATTTCTGCCATAGTTGCCTTGTTTCTATAGATCCTGCATTCATCCTGCTGTTGCTGTGACATTAAGAGTCTGCAAAGTTGGTTTAAGAAGTCATCTGAGAATTTCTGTAGCATGGCCCGTGTTCACAGATACCCAGACTGCACTTACTGCCTTACCCAGTAAGGTTGGCCAGTATCCCAGTGAGCCTTTGCTGTTGTAGGTATCCTCTGAGCACTTGTGAAGCTACAGCAAGCCCAGCAGCACTCTGGTGGTTACAGAGTCTGAGATCTCATGCTGATATTCTTCCTCTTACCTGGTTGTGCTGAGGTGTGAGGGCTAGTGGGAAGGAAGGACACTGTGTCCTCAGGACCAAGTGAGATCCATAAACCACGCAAAAGCTTTGCCCCATTCTCCTAATGAGCTTTTGGGTTTAAACTGCTTAAAAAGCAATTAAAACCTGTTTCTTCTAGCTGAAAGCTGATGTGCTTAAGCAACAGACTGTCTTGCATAGACAATAGAGATGTTTGTTCTCTGGGTGTTTCCGTGCTCCAAAAAGATATATGAAGTGCTGTGAGCCAACTTTTTACTGGGGCAAATTAATTTCCCAAATTATTTTCCTGGCTTTTGAGCAAGTTCTGGGGTTTTATTTTTGCTCCATGTCCTTCAGTCCATTGTCCTGTTCACTGGCAGTAGGTGGAAATAATTTTGGAGAAAACGCTTTTGCAGTTTTTGGGATTTTTTAAATCCATTTCCTACAGAAAAGACTGACGGGCCAGGAGGTCTTGACCTGTTGGTCTTCAGAAGATTTCTCTGCATTTCTGTGCTCCGGAGGTCCAGTTTCTCAGCCATCAGAGCAAGCTGAGGATGGAGATGATGGAAGGTGGATTTTTGGCGCAGAGTTTGCTGCATAGACCAATATATCAAAACACCACCCAGTATGGTTTGTCAGGACTTGGTGTGTCACCTAGTAACAGACTTTGCAATTAGATCTCTCTGCTGCTCCTGTACATTAAAAAAATCCTTCCAGGCTTGGTAGGACTCTGCTGCTGTTGTCTCCCTTAGAAGAGCTTCCCTGGCTGATAAGCGCTGAGTGTTTTGTATTGACCCAGGCAAACCAGTGTTCCAAAGCCAGGGAAATCTGGGGCACGTATCCCCCCCAAATGGCCACATTTGGCACCTTTTCCTCCAGCGTTTGTCAGGCAGCTCCTCATGCTTTCCTCTGAATGTCTCTGGCATGTTGCTGTGTGGTGGGTTATTCCTTCCTGGTGACTTTCTGGTGCCCACCCTCCAGTGGGAGCTCTCACAAGCTGTGAAGTGTAAGAAATTTTGCTTCAGAAACTCCAGTTGCTTTGGTGTGATGGTGTCTTAACATCTGGAGCAGGAACCTAAATATTTATATACACATCTACATACAACCAGTTGCCTCCGTAGCAGTAAATCATCCCAGTTAATGAATTTTCAGTGTGCCTTTAGGTAGCTGTTGTTTTTATAAACAACTGTTTTTGCTGTGCATGTTTCTCCATGAGGGATGGTTTGAGCAAAGTGTTGCTGACAGTTGTGAGCAGGTAGCGGTGCCGTCTCAGACGTCTCATGTCCCTTTGATGTCATGTGCTTTGTGGTGATGCAGTGTGGAGGTTCTTAATGAGAAAGCGGGGTGCGCCGTCTCCTGTCATTCCCACACGGGAGCTGGTGGCTCCTGCACGTGTCTTTAATTCTATGTATGAGCACCCTGCTGAATCAGTGGGCAGCTTCAGCGAAACTCTTTCGAGTGATTTGTTTTATACAGCAGTGAACAAGCAGCCTGGCTCAGCACAGCTTCAAAGAATGACATTTTTAACATTTTGAATGACTCGGTACAAAAAGGGATGAGATTCCAGCAGCTTGGACAGATGCAGTTACTGTGGTAGGTGTTACCCAGTGATTAATGTCTCTTACTTTAAATCCAAACCTCTCAGCTCCTTTCATACGTTTTTGCTAGCAACAGCAGATCCTGTGCCAGTCTCCTAGGTCTGAATTTCTTTAGGTGCAGACACTATTGCCAAATTTGGTTTCTTGGCAATTTTGGGCTTAGGAGTTCAGCTCTGACTACAGATCCCTGAGTATTCTCCCTGGAAGTTGTTGATCTGTTGAGCTGATTTATAGAATGTGTTATTCTGCTTTCCTGCGGCATTTTTACTGTATGGAAAACATTTTGTGCTTATTATCACTTGCCACATGCATTTAATCTATTTTTGGTAATTCTTCAGGGCCCATCACCATGGTATCCTAGCACCAGTGAACATAATGCCGATATCCATTCAATATGAACCGCTGATGCACAGCTCCTTCTAATATTAACATGGCTCCATTATGTTACTTATTTTTCATTTTTCAAACAGAAGGCATTTGTGCTTAAAAAAAAAAAAAAAAAAGGCTTAAAACTAAGACCACTGTAGATGGAGCCATTTCTAAATGACCACATGGAATTAACAAACCCAGTGGGCTTAACCTGGCCATGGTAACACCAGCTACACGTTATTGTGTTGGTGATACACTTGAGACAACGTGGGTTTTTTTAAATAAAACTCTAGTGACACAAAGTGGCCAAAGTGCCAACAGGTAGCTCTGCTTTGTGGCACTAATTTTTTTCCTGTGTGCTGGATTGTCTGAAGTCAGTAGAGCGTGTAACAGGTTGGTGATGTGATGAGAGGCGTTTGTGTAACACACACGGGTGGAGATGGTCAGTAAACCTGATGCACAGCAGTGGATGGCAGAATAGTAGTTGAGTCATTTCTAATTTTGTCTCAGCTCGTACTGTAAGAAAATGAAGTGCTTAGGAAACATAAGTGATGAGTGTGTAGAAGATAACACTGTAAGAGGTTGTGATTCAGCTCTGCTGCTTTCAGCGTAACACAGAAGTTTACTCTGTGCAAGACAATAATATGCATGTTTAACATGTTCAGTGTTTTTCTTATTACCTACGTTTACCTCTTGCTAAATCATTATGCAAATTATTCTGAACTAAATGCTTCACAACTGAAATATGAATGAAAACAAGGTTGGATTTATTCTCTTGGCAAGTACAAGCTCAGGATGTATTTAAAAGACATCAAAGTGGACTGCGTGGGAAAAATGTAAACACCTTGGATCAAAAACAAACCAGTAACCTCGTGCTGCTGCAAAAGTCTGCGGTGGGAATGCCTGAGACTCTTGCCCATGCTGGGCAGGCATGCAGAGAGAAGGCAGTTCTGTGAGCTGGGTGGTATCTCCTGGGGCTAGTGCTGGTGTTGAGCCTCAACTGTTTTCTGCTCCTGGTCTATGTATCCTACCAGAAGCGAAATAATACTAACGTTTTAAGGCCAAGGGCCACAAATGTCCCAAATGACTTGCATTCCAGTGAAGCAGCATTCTAAACCCAAGCCTCTTGTTTCTTCTCTAACAGTGGCAGATTACTCCTTGCACTTTTTGTGGGCACACGGGTTCCTTTGTACTATGGTCTTATGTGAATGTGAGGCAAGTGGTGTCTTATTTACATGTACAGCTCAGTGGTGTGCCAACTTTTAAAAAGTAATACATACATATTTCCATTATGCCTACAGAAAATTCGTACAAGGTTGGTTAATCTCTTGGCAGAGAAGAATTTTTGAAGTTTCTCTTTGCTTTAGCCATAGGTGCCCAGTCTCTGTTAATTGTCCGCATTCACAGGGAGGGGATGGGTATCTCTGAAGCAAACACAGCTTATTTGTCCTAGGACTGGACAAGTCATGCTCTGCATTTCCAGCTACTGCATGTCACTCCATGATTGCCAGGTTCTTGCAGGAAATAAGCTGTTGTGATTGAAAATCAAAGCAAACCAAGAAACTCCTGCATGTTGGATCTAGAATGGATTTAGATGACAACTCACTGTAAAACGCAATGTGCTGATCATGCAGGCAAGTGTAACCTTTGCCAGCAAAAGCACTATTTCTTTCCCTTAGTCTGAAGTTACGTTCTTTCTCTACAGAATATTCTCCTATTAAGTCTAAAAGAAAGTTTAGTCTTTTCAGTATGTGCTGGAACTGTTGTTTGCAGTGTTCTAGTTGACTCTTGAGTTTCTGTATTACAATCCAGAGCGGCATGGGTCACTAGAGGTCAGAAAAGATCATTTCTGCGTAGTCGTGGAGCTGGGGGACCTCAAAAGCTCTCTGCCAAAGGCAGGATCGGTATTCCCTCTCATTTCTGAAGGGTTCTTGCCCATTTTTTTCTGGATGCTGGGAAGCTGACAACTTCCTGATACAAGCTGTAGCTATTCTCTCTCTTCACCATTAAAAAGGTTTATCTCATGTTGGAACTGCATCTTCCCACCTGTGCAGTAAACTTCCTACACTCTTCTGTATGTTATGGACATTGGAAGGTAGATTCTTTCAAGAGTTACCCAGTCTTCGTTTCTTTAGATGAAATAATCCCACCATCTCCCCTCTTTTCCCTGTTGGTACTGTTTTCTGGCCTTCTAATTGTTTTTCTTTGTTCGCTGGATTCTTTCCAGTCGTTCCCATATTTCATCAGGTGCAGTGCCTGCCTCTGGAAACAGTTGTAGAGAAGATGGGAGCTGGGAGCAGGGCTGTGTGCTCTGGGTGGGTAACTTTATGCACAGCGTATGGGGCTCAGTCTATTTGTGTCAGTGCTGCATTTGACTTTGTGCAATACCGTGGTGCAACTGACTCACATTTCCTTGTGACCCTTCCACCTCCAGCTCCTTCTCTGTAGAGCTGTTGCCTGGACAAGTTTTTTTCTTCCCATAGTTGGAAGTTAATTCTTCCCGCCTGGTAGAAGCATCTTTTCATTTTCCCTACTGATTTTTACTCCCCCCTCCCTCCCCCAACGTTTCTGCAAGCAGTAAGAAAACCAAGGTTTTCAGTCTAAACCTATCCTCTAACACACTGACAGTCCCATCTGTCTTGCCTCCTAGGTTGTGGTGCCTTTAAAAGGTCACAGTCTCTTTTCTTCTACCTGTTTTCATTTTTCTATCCTTAATGCAAAGACTGAATAGCAAACTACAGTCTGAACAGAGTTTGCTTATGACAGTATTAAGCCTAGTAATATTGACCTGGCTACCGTTTGTTTTGGCAAGTAACAGCAGCAAATGATCAGGACTCAGCAGTCTCCCACTTAATGCATCCGAAAGCTAAAACCTTATGAGCAGCAGGACCTGAAAAGTCCAGCACTGGCACATAAAATCACAGTATCGATAGTAAAATACCAGAATAATCTACTAAGTGACAAATCAGTCAGCCTTCGCACTAATAGCGAAACTGGTCCGTGTTTTGGTTCCAATAGGCAGTCTAGTTTTAATCTGAAACCAGCTTTCACTTCACAGACATGTGACACACTGACATCTATTCTTTTCCATTTATTGCATGAAATTAATACAATTTAAAAAAAAAATAATCACAAGCTAACTTTTTCCTCTCTTTCCCCTGCTCCTGCTGAGCTCGCGGAAAGCCTGCCATGTAATGCCTCTGAGGAATTCACACCGAACATGCAGGCTGGGCTGGAAGGATCCAGTCCAGCGCTCTGTATCTCCACCAAACCATACACTGCTCGTGTGCTACTGTGGGCTTCACACTGTTTCCACTGGAGTTTGGTGGTGAATAATTCATGGGGAGCTGCTGTGGCTCCAACAAGCACTGGGGAAGACTCAAACTCCCAAGCGCTCAGGATAGTATTTTTCCCCAACTAAACTTTTGTTGGCTTTTGTGGTTTTTCATTTTGCTGGTTTAGTAGTAAGATGAACTGCTTTGCTGGGATACTTACTGCTTGTCATTCCAGTGACAGTTTGGTAAGATGTATGTTGTGTGAAGAGGATATTTGTGTTTCTGGATAGTATTAAGCAGTGTTCCAAGTCCTTGCAAAGACTCTGGAAGGGGGACAGTTCAAACACATAAGGTAAAGCAAAGGGTGACTCCAGCAGGTGTGAACTGTGTGTTACACAGTTCTCTTGCTCGTTGCTGTTTCACCAACCGTGCCCATCTGCTGGTACCCTCACAGTGCCCTTCAGGGGGAATAACAATTTACAATAAGCTTCCATCAGGTGGTGGAGTGCAGTGAGCTGTGGTCTAGGCCTCCCCTGCCATTTCCAAGCTGACATCTTTCTGAACAATGCCAGTATTTTATCCTTATGTTCAAAGCCTCCACAGTCTTCTGTTTTCTGTCTTCCCCATTGAGAGTCCAGAAATGCAATAACCTCCTAATAATTTCTTCTGTAACTATATAACTGGAAATGTAAGTGTAAAGGGAAATGTAAAGTCTCTTCCTGTTGCTTATTAGTCAATGTAATACATTTTCTAGTCTCAGAGAGATTACTGTAATATTTTATGCCACTTTTTTGTAATCTGCTTTCTCAATTATCAGATCCCTTGGAGGAAAACTTTTCAATTCAGTCATCAGAATAGCCAGAGTTGCTTTATGTGCTGTTTCCTTTTTCATTACTCAAGTCTGTATCAGGAAGGGCAAAGAATAACACTTGTATGAGTGTCTCTTCTCAGTCCATCAAGGAATCCAGCACAATGTAGGCTGCCCAATTGCTGGCTCAGCCAAAGTCCAGGGCAGTTGTACTGTTCAAACCCTTGCATTTTTATCAACTTGTGTTTCAGGCTCTCTCTGCATGACAGAGTTTAGATACAAATGTTCCTTTAAAAGTCTGTAAGTGAGAGAAGAAGGGAAAGATCCTAAAATAAGGCCAAGGAGGCTAGAGTATGGCTTCACTGTTATGGTCTAGTCATTCTTTCTGTTAGTCTCAGGGATTATGAATTAATGACTCCACTATTTATTCTTTTTCTCTCACTGAAGCATTTGGTTAAGCCCATAAACTGCATGAGTCTGTAAGTATGAAAAAACTTGGATTTTGGTGCCTTCTGTCATGCCAGTGGGGTTGCTGGTTTCTGTTTTCCTCTTAATGTTTCTGTTTCTAAAACATCTTGCTATATACTCCCTGTACAGGATTGTTTTGAGGGGATAGCAATCCTTTTTGTGTCAGCCCAGGATCCACTGATGCCGAGGGAATTCATGACAATAGAAGAGAGAGCTGAGGAGGGACTCTTTATGAGAGAGTGTAGTGATCAGATGAGGGGTAATGGTTTTAATCTGAAAGAGGGGAGGTTTAGATTAGAGACTAGATGTGAGGGTGGT
This sequence comes from Thinocorus orbignyianus, assembly GCA_013400375.1. NCBI lineage: Eukaryota > Metazoa > Chordata > Aves > Ciconiiformes > Thinocoridae > Thinocorus > Thinocorus orbignyianus. Next base: position 93,055 of record VXBW01000176.1, read on the forward strand.
GAGGCACTGGAGCAGATTGCTCAGAGAAGCTGTGGCTGCCCCATCTCTGGAGGGGTTGATGGCCAGGCTGGATGGGGCTTGGAGCAACCTGCTCTGGTGGGAGGTGTCCCTGCCCATGGCAGGGGGGTTGGGACTTGATGATCTTTAAGGTCCCTTCCAACTCCAACCATTCTATGATTCTAATATTTTTCTTGCTTTGCACAGCTAGAGTAGTAGAGGAAGGAGAAATAGATCAGAGGTGGATGCCAGGTCTGGCTCTTAGTGGGTTTTCCTCCAGAAGTGCCTATATCATGCAACGTGTAGTTGGAACGCAGGCGTCTGTGAAGCTGTGTGCTTGTGAGAAGCTGTTGGGGCTACTGCCTGCAGCTCTGCTCGTGGGCAGAGCCAAGGTGTGATCTTACTGGTCCAGGGGGCAGGAGCAATTCTGAGCAGTGACCGGCCAAGCTGTGCTGAGCCAGGGAGGGGTTCGTAACGCAGGGGGAGGTTTTGTGGGAGCAGAGGTGGGGTGGGGATAAAGAAGGAGGCAGAGGTTCCAGTGTGTGGGTATGACTCAAGGTTGGAGTTTTGGTTTGGGCAGATGCTGTGGTGAAAGTGAACATGGGCTTAGGGACCACTTTTTGGAAGATCAGAGTGGTGGGAAAAGAGAATGGAGGTGGCTGGGAGTCCTCAGTGATGAAATTCACAGCTGTGGACAGTAGCATAGCACGGTATGATTTTTAAATTCTTGTTTTGCTCTGTTCTGACACTCTCTGGGATATATAAATGTGGAAACAGAAAACCTCTACATTCAGCCCACTGCAGGGAAGACAGATGTTTCCTCCTGGCAAGGGAAGCTTTCAGATGACAGATATTGCAAAGCACACCTTTTAAAAGAATTCAATTGGGTACCAATTAGCCATAATGAAATAAGTTTAGCGTGAATGTTTTCATACGGAAGTGAGCATTAGCTGCTGCAATGTGCAGTGTGAACAGAAGTATCCTGTGCTGCAGGCCTTCACCGAGCGGGGGTCGGAGCCGTAATCATCCACAGCTGTTCCAGGCTTGTTTCCACTGTCAGTGTAAATACTGGGGATGAGTGCACTGGCCGGCTAGACTTCGGGCTGACCTAGACGGCTTCTGGAAACTCAGGATATGCCATTCCTAAAAGCCACTTAATTTTTCCCATCCCACCCTGATTGAAAACATTCCTCATTCAGCTGAACTGTGAAGGAGAGAGCAAAGAGTCCAGGTCAGATGCCGTTGAGAGCAGTGTCCAGTCTCTGCCAGGGCAGGAGCTGGCTGGCAGTGCATGACAGCAGCCTGCCACATCAAATCACTCTGATCCTGGCATTCAGAAATCCAGGGCCCTGCCTCCCCCAGTCTTCTTTAAAACTCTGGATTCAGATTCTGCTCTGGTGCTGGTGTAGGGGCCTGCCAATTTGGCAACAGTTTCCTTTACACCATCTGAAGAGCTGGTTCATTGCACAGGTCTGCAACAGCAACAAAAAAAAAGACCAGCAAAAGGGCTCTTAGGTGAAGCATTCTGTCCACTCCGTGGTGAGTACATGTAGATTATAGGAACAATAACCTTTGGTTCATTCAAAAAAATTGTAAATTATTTCCTGTTTAAAGAAAAAAAATATTAAGAAAGGAGCAAAGAATGAAAAGGATGTTTTACCATAAGCAAAAGTGTTTTAAATGAGCCTGACCGTGGCAACATCTACCAGGTTGATGTTTACTATTCAGAGTAGTCACATTTTAGCCACAAATGGGTTACAGAGGAAAAGCCACCATTGGTGTAGTTGAGTATTTCTAAGACTGATCACTGAACTTGTTAATTTCTTGTATTTTTTAGACCTTGGTAACTTCTAGACTTTCAGGTGTAAACCAAACAGATTTGTATTTGACTGGCTGTCTGAAAAGTCATCTAGAGAGGAAAACAAGTGGGCCAGGCCTTAAGACAGGTTACTAAGAGCAGTGACATCACCGTGGTCATCTCCATTGATTGCAGTGGATCCTCTTAGATCTGTCAGAGCCTTTGGATGCCAAGGTTTTAGAAGCCTGCAGTCCTGGAAATGTCTCCAGGATCCTCTTGGAAACCATTTCTCACCTTATTTCTGTTGCTGGAACGCAACAGATGTGGATCTGGCAGCACACAGCCGTGCTTTCGGTGCAGCCTGGGGGAGTTGGTGTGTTAGGCAGCCCTGGGGGTGGGAGCCAGAGCTGCTGCCCCTGTGTATTGGCTGCTACTGCCCACAGGGAATCTGATGCTTCAAGTAGTGGTGACTTTCCCAGCCCTGCTCCTTATTCCAAGGTCCGAACTTGACTTCTAGAAATCATATTGTGGCTCTGTAAGAGTTAAAATCCATGGGAAAAGACTTTGCAGAGCTACTGAACAAAATGTATTATCCCCATTAATTCATTATGGCCATAGGACCCAACCTCGCTGAAAAGCGACCTGGTACATGATAGTTTTAAAACCTGATTTCTGTTCTCTCTGCTGCACTGTACAACAGGCATGAGCGATTATCTATGAACACACCTGCCAGTTAACACCTCTGATATTATTGTCCCACTGTGCTAATGAGGAAGAGAACATAAGATTTTGTACCTCATTTTCACCATGTGCAAGCTTTTATTTTTGCAATAGGAACTCCATTGGAACAATGTGCTTCCGCGCGTACTGCTGCCCCAAGGCCTGCAGCTAGCAACTGCTTTGATTGGGGCACAGGCAAATTAGCACTTCTCTTTCTTTGCCTGTTCCTCCTCTCCATTTATGGCTAGTTTATGTGGAAATAAGTTCAGTTGGCTATGCTCAAAGTAGGGTTTTACAGTGAAAAGGTAAATTTGTTTCCCGTATTTAAATTATGCCTTTGAGGTATGAACAATCTTGCTGTTTGCTGTGAGGTATTGAATAGGCTTCCTGCTAGCATTTGGGGATGGAGGGAACCAGGAGATGTTTGTGAGTCTTGTTGCAAGTCAGAGGAACTTGGCAGCATGGGGAAGGAATTCTTCCCTGTTCGCTGCAGGGGTAACCCTTAAACAAATAAATAAGAGGACCAGTCAGACTGAAAACTCGCTCTCCACCCTGGTGTGGAATCTGCTGGGGTTTGAAGCTCCTGGTAGGATGTTTTGCTGTTAGCCTTTCTTCCCTTTCTGGTCACTGGTGGAAGATCTGTGCAGGCTGCAAATCTCTTACCTGTAGTCCTGGAGAAAGAGTATCATAACTGCTCCTCTGAGGGCAGCCAACATGAGAGCTTCTGAGTCAGATAGCGGAGGAAGATGGGGGCATTCGGTGAGCCTCTGTGTTGCACCAGCCTGGGCTGTCACCTGGCTTGTAACATGAGCTGGTCTTAAGCCTTCACAAAGTCATGGTGGCTCTCACCAGCTCCATGCGGGTCAGTCATTACAATGCTGATCAAGATGAAGAAGGTGTGCTCCATCTGTGCCCTTCATCTTGTGTCAGAAGGGTTTTACAGAGGGTACGAGTCCAGCTCTGTGCCAATCGAGCATCTCTCCTTGTTAGTGCCATCCTTCTCACACCAGTGACACCAGTTTTAGGGAAGAATCTGTCCACTGATTAGCAGTTTACAAAGGCGTTACTGAAAAGGGGCATAAAATACAACAAAAAGGCAATTTAGATGACAATTGTTCAGGTCCTCTGCAGCGGAGCAGGGAGGAACTGCCCTGTGGCCCAGGGTGCTACACAGGAGGAAATGTGCAGGGTTCCTCTGATGGCCATCAGCTCTGGGTGTCCACCTGCAGGTCCATAACATGCTCCCCTGCTAAGGCATGGACCGGCAGTGGGAAAGACCAAGGAGCCAAAACCCAGAAGAAAATGCTCCAGAAAATCTTGAGAAACGCTGATGCCATGCAGCCTGATCTCTCATGCTTCTCTGGCTTTGCTCACGTTTGGGCTGCCAGGTGTGATGGCAGCAAGCTGATGTTTCTCTGCCTTTTTGTTAGGTGGACATGAGTTTCTGCCACTCAGGCCAGGTACTCTTACCCCACAGTGGATGTATATGGCATAGCCGAGACCTTTGGTTTGTTTTCCATCATGGGTTTGGATGTGATTTCAGCAATGTTTGCAAGCATATAAGCATTCCTTGTTGCATTACCAAAACCACACCTTAGCTCCCCCTTTCTAATATAATTACAACTGAAAATTACTTATATATTGTCCTCCAAAATGCAAGACATTGCTAGAATTTGAATGCTAGAAAATAAACATACACATGTGCATTGAAAGAACCCTTTTGCCTTGAAATTTTGAGCCAAAAAAGAAAAGTAATGTAGCATCTTAAAATTTTGTTATTTCTGGGTACAGCTGATTTTTTTTTTTGTTTGTTTTCCAAAGTTCTGTGTCATTGGATAATCAAATTTCATTTTTATACCACACTACAGCTTTTTAAAGTTGTAAACCAGAAATGATTGAAATACACTGGCTTTTCCAAATAAGTGCTGTCAGGATAAAATATAAATAAGGATAACAAAACATGTATATTGGGTGGTTCTTAATGCAGTCTCCACCAAGACTGACTTCCAAACATTTTAACAATGTTCACCTTAAAGAGTTTTAGTGACTCATTTTGACTCCAAAAAATTTGAATTTTTTAAAAACCAGTTTTGATAAAGGACTGTCTTGACAAATTTACAAGAAGGAAAAGGTTACACACTCAAGTAAGAATTCATTCCTCGGTTATACATTGCTTCGTTCATATTTTTCATAGAAGCAGATGCAACTTAAATTCCAGAGCATGATGCTAACGAAAGGGATAGTCTGGTCACAAAAGTTTGGGTGTTGGGTTTTTTTGTTTCCTCTGCCTGTGTCTCTTTTTCCAATCAATGTTTATTTGTATTGCTGTCTGAATTGGTTTTGGATGCTGACCTTACAATGTTTCCCTAACTTGAGACCTCTCTAAGTGAAATAGAGTTTCCTTAGACCCATGAAGGAAACAAGTTAGATGGGACCGGTTATTTAGATCACGTTGTGCAACAAAACTGAAGGGAAAAGTCTTTGGCCCAGCTCCAGGCCAGCTGTGGCTCGTCGGAGGTAGCTGACTCAGAGGATATCAGACAGTCCGTGCTGGAAGACGCTGTGCACGATGACGGGGTGGTTTGGAAAAGGCTCCCAGCTTGTTTTTGAGGGGGCAGGGAGAGGAAAAACAGTGCAAAGCTGTGACACTTCTTGCATAGATCAAAATAACCTGTGTGATGGGGAGCCTGCAGGTTGAAATACACCATTAGAATGCTGCCTGGTAATAGTCTGTGCCTGAGTTCCACCAGCCCAGGCTTCGAGGGATCCCATGTCAGGAGCTGGGCTGTAAAAGTTGCTGTGATTACTAGAGGCCACAGTCTGTTGCGCTTCCATCTGGAGCTGGCTGAAGCCATCCCTAAAAATAGATGCCTGCCTGTGAGTCACTAATTACCAGTCTGGGAAGAAATTAGATTAGTAGCCCTCAATCTTGAGTGTATAGGGTGCCTTTCCCCAGATGTATTTTGGGGAGAGGGTCCCCATCCCAGCTGCGCAGTGGTACCCACAGGCTTGGCAGCACTGTGGGCTGGGGGCGAGCTGGGATACTGCACCAGCGATGGCTGGTAGGCTGCTGTGAACTCTCTTTTCTCACAGGTAGGTTCTATTGTGCGGTCACTTTCAGTATGAGCTTAATGCCAAAATAATGAAGATTGGAGGCTGGCTGTGGGGAGCAGCTAATTTCTACTCATGGTTACTACCCGCGTAGCGTTGGCACTCAGCATCGCTCCGTCGCCCTGCAATGGGTATGGTAATAGGGATTGGAGAGAAAATCCTTATAGATGACTATTGGCATACACTGTCTTCATTCCACACTCTCTCTGCTCTTAAGGATGCTGCCTGAAATCCTGGTTTTGCCGAGAGTTAAAGTGCTTCTTTGCTTAGAGAACAGAAACTCTTAGAGAAATTAAATTCCATTGGTCTGTGGCATACTGTGTCTTTTTGGCATAGGATCTAAGAGTGGAACTCCCTTCATTTGGGACACTGGTTTGATTGAACTGTTAGGTACAAATAGTATTTGCTTCTAATTTGTTCCACCTCATCTAAAAACGACAGTGGAAGAGTTGAGTGGCTTGCCTCTCTCTCAAGCAAATGATCCATCCCACACGGAGCCCCTCTGTTGGCCTTGGCAGAACCAGTGACTGAAAGTTAGCTGCTGGGCTAACTATATGCTTTGCTGGTAAAAAAGTGTGAAAAATACTTAGCTTGATTCTGTAAGTTGTGGAAAGAAGCCTGGCAGTTTCTTGAGGAAACAGAGTGCTTTCTAAGAACAAACAGAAAACTTCCAACACCCTTCTCATCTGATAAATAAAGATATTGGTGACTGTGTTTTTAAGCCTCCCTGCTTGTGTAGTTACTCTGATACCTGCTTTTCCCTTCCTCTGTCGTGCCCTGCATGCCCAGTGAGCCAGGCACCCTTCCCAGGGCTCTCCACAGGCTCAGGCGTCAGTGGAGCTGTGATTTCTGCACGGGGCTTTCCAGGGCATCCCAAAGGAGACCTGCACTTATGATTCACATCTGGGGTGTGACTGGCTTCAGTTCATCCAGATTCCAGGCATCATTTAAAATAGCTTGTGGCTTAGCAGCTCTGATTTTTTTATTTTTATTTTATTTTATGGTTTTATTTCCTTCTGTCTCTTTGGTTTCTAACACATTCATATTCAGATCCTTCCTATCAAAACTATTTCTGAGATTAATGTATTCAGAAATAATTTGTTTAGTTCAGGTACCGCAGTACGTTTGTTTTCCCATCGGTGTATTAAGGGACTAGATAAATACATGATCAAGTCGTAAGAAAGCAGTTCTGTTTCTCAAAGTTGTCATAAGGATCTTTTATTTGCCTTTGTATGCAAAGTGACACTATAGCTGGAATTCATATTAAAGGAAATATCCAGCGGCATAATCCGTTTCACCTCTGCAGCCGTATTTACCATTCTTAATAATAGTGGTTGCATATCTGTGGTTCAGTTTTGCAGTTCTCCACATATGTTAAGCATACAATTTCCTGTTCTATTTTAGTTGGCAGAAATAGAACTGACATTTTTCACACAACTTGGTTTTTATTTGCTAATATCCGTATAAAACACTAGATTTACTGACAGAAAGTTTCAGAAAGACACCCTGCTTCCCCCAGACCTGAGATTTAAAGTGCTGAGGAAAGAGACCAATGTTCCCCTCCAGTGCCTTGACACCCTCAGCACTGTCAATAAAGCTCCGCTAATTGCGGGGCACTCATTTCCAGCTCAGGCAGATAGCAAGAAGCAGGGCGCACCCTCACTTCACCAAGTGAGCCTTGGGCAGCACCTCAGAAGTGACCATGAATACTTTTATCTGAGTAGGTTCCCTCTGACTGTTCCACCTTGCAGGAACAAGTCTGTCTCAGGACTTTTGCAGTCACTGCTGCAGATTTTGAGAGAGGACGTGGGAAGTGCGGCAATGTTTTTTCTACTGGACCCTGAGAAAGGGTAGCTTTGGACTTCCAAAAGTCCAGATGCTGTTTCTGAGAGCTTTGAGAGGAGGAAATGAAGTCAGGGAGAGACAGCAGCCCATGCAGGAGTCTCCTGCAAGGGAAAGTGGGATGGGACAGAGAATGGAGAGAAGAGGTACAGCTGAAGCCACTTCCCATCCCATTCACAGCGTGGCCCTTCTGCCGGCGCTTGGTCTGAGGTTTGGTGTTGCAAGGAAAAATTCCAGACGCATTACTCATTTATGTTAGAGTCTGTTGACCTGATACTGTAAGCTGGGAAAACAGACTTGAAACAAAGAGGCCAGACATGAGTGAACAGAATGGTAATGACTTTACAGTAAATCGTGTCGTTTTGAAGAGGTTAATAATATGCTCATATTTTACTGAATGTATTAAAACTCTTAGTTAAATATTGTATGTTACTGGAAGGGAAATAAAATTTTATTTAAGTGGGAGCATTTTAATTTTATCACATTTCCTTTGATTTCCTTGAAGTCTCCGAAATTGATTTTACAGGATTTTTGAAGTGGATAGTGTATTTATAGTTTTGCTAGGTTTGCTGCTGAAAACAAAGAAAGCAAGGCTTCAACTTTAACGTGGTTAAGGACCAAGCCCTGCCAAAACTTACACATGTGCAATTGAAAACCTGCAAGTATTCTCCATGCACTAATTCAAACTACTCACATGAGTAAAGTTAAGAGCTTAATTGCATGCAGGTATTGTTTCCTCAAAATTAAGTAATTTGGTTTCTGAGGCTGTGAAGACCTGGTGTTATGCAGCTCCCATGACCTCTGAAATAAGAAAGCATTGTAAAGACTGCATAAAATGACTTCTTTTGTTAAAATATTACTGAGATGAATGCTCCCCTCCCCGCTCCGATCGATATAATCTGAACGTTACATCATTTCATCTAAAAGAGCTGCAGGTTTATGTACTTTTTCTATGCTGAGCCATATGAAATCAAAACTAATGAGGTTCAAAAGGTTTCTGAACATTTCAAAAAAAGCTTCATTTCAGTTTTCCATCTGGAAACTGCCAGAATTGAGGGGGGAAGGGCTTCTTATTTTTTCCACAAGATCCTCTTGAGATCTTTTGTTACTGTGAATTCTTCCTCAAGAGCCCACAGAGGTTCTCTTCCCAGATGTTTTCCCACTCGCCTTTTGGGACAGACCCCTTAGACTTTTCTCACCCAGCCTCCCTGCAGTGCCTGCCACCGGTACAGGTTAGTGTGGGCTGTGAATCCCATCTCTTGGACGGGGCTGAGATGGAGCAATAGCTTTTTTGGCATCAGCCGACTGGCAGGGGTGGGCAGGGCTGCGTGGAGGCATCAATGCATCCCCAGCTCCATGCTTGGCTGTCACAGCCTGCCGGTGCTGTTCACCTTTCTTCCTCAGGCCCCAAGGATTGCTGCTGTAGATATGCCCCTCTGTCCTGCTTGCTGTTTGGGTTCATATCCTTTGTAAAACCTCAGTGTTGGACCCCTTGCGATTGCTTCAACTGAGACTGCCTTTGTCTCTTTCCAGTGAAGTGATTTTCACCTGTAAATGGTTGCAAGTCCAGTTAGAGATGACCTCCTTTCCTGAGCAATATTCTCACCTGTTCCTTAATTCTCATGCATCCTCCCCTGATGAAAAGCATTTTCTTGGACACCTCATCAGGCTGATGTCCGTCCCCTGCTTACGGGACAGGAGTTCTCCAATGGCTCTCCCATTTCAGACTATATTAATTACTCTTGTTTAACATCTGCTGGCTCCCTGGAGCGATTAGCTTTTAATATCTCTCCCCACTTTCTGTAAGATGGCTGGTTTTGTGCCACAGCTCTGGCTCCTGGGAACCTTTTTTCTTTCCATTCTGACACCCAGGACTCTCAAAGCATTTAAATGCAGGGTGCTTGTGATCTACTTGTGACAGGTCCCCCCAGCTTCAGCCAAGATCCTTTTAGGTGTATACTTTAATGGATGATTATTGATTTTTGGGTAGCCAGTTTTGGCCCCCAAACTTGATCTATCTTAAAGTCATTCTGAATTTTGGAGTTTGGCAGGACTTCATCCTCCAGGAATCCCGGCATTACCCCAGACCAGGAAAAGCTGCTTCAAGTCTTCAAACAAACAAAATGCTCTCCCTTCCCCTTGCAGCCCTTCCCGCTGCATATGAACTTCTGTGCAGGTAGTGTGCCAAGGCAGGAGGAGGTGAGAAGATGAGTAAGGTGCAAAGGGAGAACCAGGGAGACGTGGGAGTTTTTCCCAGTCCACCCATGCTGGAGGGAAGCACTCTGCCTGCTGCCTTTCTCTGTGCCAAATAGGGAAGAAGAAAAAAAAAAGGCCATTGTTGAAAAATGCATCTCCTCACAGGTACTAGTTAACTCATTTAAATGTCACTTAGCAGACATGTAGACACAACCCTGCTGTTTAAAACACTCTGTCTACTCATAATCACTGCAGGGGGAGTAAAGGCAGCTATAATGAGCCTGTGGGATCAATAATTACTTGTAAGAGTCTGTTTCTGCCTGGTTTTAAACACCAGCAAATACAGAGAAATGCCCAAGTTAGAGCTGTAGCTTGGCTGCCTGCTTTGCCAGTGCTAGTGCTGCACAGAGCCAGAACAGCAGCTGCCTCATGATGTGGGATCTGGGCACATGTGGCACTGGCTGTGGGTAAGGGAAGATACAGACCATTCCAGAACACAACCTCCCTTCCTCCCTGGGGGCAGCAGCAGTACCGACCAGGCCACGTGGCTCTGGGCCACACGACCTCTTCCCTGGAGGTGCAAAATGCATAGAATCATTGAATGGTTAGAGTAAAGGTATTGAAAGGTACAGAATAGAATGGTTAGAGTTGGAAGGGACCTTAAAAGATCATCAAATTCCAACCCCCCTGCCCTGGGCAGGGACACCTCCCACTAGAGCAGGTTGCTCAAAGCCCCATCCAGCCTGGCCTTGAACACTCCCAGGGATGGGTCATCCACAGCTTCTCTGGGCAACCTGTTCCAGTGTCTCANACTCCCAAGTCTTTCTCCTCAGGGCTGCTCTCCAGCCATTCAGTTTTCCTTAAATTTGCGAACCCCCCAGCTCCAGTCAAGAATCATTCTCTTGAAGCTGGTGTATCATGAGAGCATGATGGCTGTGACAGCACTCGCAGGCGGCCAACCTCCTCCTTTTGCTCCTGCTGTGTAGAAGTGAGCCCAACTTGTCTGCCCCAGGTGTAGCCTGACATCTGCATTTTCTCCCTAAAATGCTAAAGTTCATGTCTTCTTGTTCTGAAAAATCTCTGAGTTGTTTAAATCATCTACATTGATGATGTACAGCTCCTGCATCTGATACACCTCCTCACTCCTTGTCATTCACAAATTGCTGTCAAATTCACATATTCCACCAATAAATAACACAGAATAAGTAATGTTGCTGCTAAATAGGCTGAATGACATTCACCCCAGCGCTGATGCTGGGGGGAGCTGAGCAGATACTGCTTGGTGGCCTGCTGCAGCACCCACTTAATGACTCACTGCTTCCTGGATGTCAGCTGGGTTTATACTCAACTTTATTGTATTAATAACTAGATGATAGCTCCTTCCTTTCTGCGAGATACCTCTGTGTCAGAGATTTTGTTAAAACCTGACAAATGAGTGCTTTTGCCCCACAGAAGTCTTCAGTTTTACTATCTGTGCTCAGCAGCTGCTAGGCTCAGAAAGAGCAATCACTGAGATAATGGGTCCTAAACACAGAGCTGGTGTTTGTTACACAAGTAAAAACTGCAAATAAGAGCCATAGGCGACTCACTAAAACACTTTGGTGTGATGCGTTTCCAGAGGTTCAGCAGAGCACTGTGGATGGCTCAATATGTGACTGCAAAGGAAAATAAATTAAGTAGCAGGAAAGCCAAGGAGAGGCTTGAAGCAAGATGCTGATACAGTTACAGCAGAAATGAAACCCAAGTGCTCTCTGAAGAGCTGAGTAACATGTATGGTAGAACTGTTAATACACCTGACACAATACTTTTAAAAGCAAAGTCCTGTTCATTTCCTCCGGCAGGTTTGTTTGGTACTGAAGGGGGAACGCAGTCAGAACACTGTATTTAAGGCAATGCAAGATGTGCTGGCGAGGGGACAGCAGCCGCCTTTCCCCCTGCCTGGCCCTGGGGGCAAGGAGCTGGTGGCTGGCAGGGTTCTGGCCCCCATGTAACCCCCTGCGGCCAGGGCTACCAGGCAGGGCTTCTTGCAGGCCCCTCACCCTCCACCTTGCTTGCAAAGGCCTGGCTGAGGGGCCAGCGAGCTGGGCGCTGCACCCCAGCACTGGGGCAGCTGCAAGCTGGGACCAAGTGGTGCATCTTAGTAGTGATTTGGGGAGCAGCTGTACTGTTTCCTGAGTTCTCCTTCCGCTGGGCAAAAGCTCTCTGCAACTCCTGAGACAGAGGTTTCCTTTTCCTCACCTGGTTTCCTCATGGGTTACCATCCCCTGCTTTTCTTGCCTGCAGCTCCCATTCAGTCTGGATTGTGTCTGGCCCCATGGTGCTGGCTGCCTCCCCGTCCTCTGCGGCAGACCTAGTGGCAGTCTCTCCCCGTTTTGGGTGCTGTGCCACTCTGGAGAGATTTGGGGAGCAGCAAAGCAGAGGTTCTCGGTTACTGCTGTTCTTGAGTATAATATGCATAACATATCTGGATTTGGTAGCCACAGTATCACCAACAGAGCCCTGTCTGTCACTGGGCAGTGGTTTCATAGGCTGCAGTTTTACAGTTCAATCATTTTTGAGCACATAATTGCTTTATCTTGTAGTAACAAATCAGTTGGAGGACAGAGCCCAAATGATAAAGTACCTAATAAAGAAGAGTGAAAAATCAGATTCTAATACATATTTTGCTTTATTAACTTAAGGAGCAGCAGTATTAGGGCATCTATTCTCACTGCTGGTATTATTTTTTTTTTCTGGTGAAAGCTGGAAAGTCAGCCTAATGGTACTGTCAGAAACAGGTATTACTGGGGAGCGGTAAGGCAAAAAAAAAAAAAAAAAGAAAAAGAAAAAAAGCATAGTTGTGGGCTGTTATCTCAGCTGTAGATTGTTTGTATCTGTCCTGAGAAGCAGTGACACAGAAGGGGGTAGCTCTTCCCTTGCATGAGGCTGTCATGCATGATAGATATATAGCATCAACCGAGGGAGAAGCTGGTAACGGTAGTATTTTCCAATGAGTTTGTTGCAGAGATGTACAGGTGGTTCTACTGACAGACTCTTTCCTGGTTCTTTTATTCTCAATGCAAACTATCTTCTCTAGAAGTTGCCACTCTGAAGTTTTGCCCTCCAGACTTAATTCCCAAGTTCTCCAGAACAAGCCAGCACAGGGGATGACACCGCTCGCCAGCGGCCTTGGCTTGCTGGTCCTGCAGGCAAAAGCGAGGGCACTGCTGCTCCCCCCGCCTCGGCCCTGGGCAGCCCAGCGTGAGTGGTCCTCCTGGGGCTGTACAAGAACATCTGAATGTAGAGATTAGAGCCACCTGGGGAGCCATGAGCACCAGTGACTGTCTTCTCTGCTTTATTTTCTCTAAATAGCATCATTCTGAGGTGGTGTCCACCGCTTCTCTATGAAATTGCATCTTTAGGCATAGAGATATATATATATATTTTTTTTTTTGGAAGGATAGGTAAATATCACAAGCATTCATTTTAAATCTTGTGGGTTTATTTTTAGGCATAGGGCATTAATGAGACAAAAATGTCTTTCTGATGTATGAAAGCAGTCTTCCTCTTAAATGATATGCAATGTACTGATATGAAATAATACAAATGAAGGAAAACAAATAACAGCAAATAGCATTTCTAATTGGTCCTACGTACATTTGAATATGAGTGGGAATTAAGTGCCCTGGAATACTTTTAAAGGATGATACTGCTGCTTTCTGATGGTACTTTTATATTTGTCCTTAATGACTTGTTTGTCTATTTGGCAAAGCCACATCTAATGGGCCAGTGAGTCAGGTTCCTTGGTAGCCCCCTTGACGTTTTTCCTGAAGTGTGCACATGAGGAGACTCCCAGGGACTCCCCAGCACCATGTTTTCTCAGAAAGCAGGCTCAAACAGGGTAACTTTTTGAAGGAGAAAAAACACCTCAGGTTAAAATAAAAGGCTCTTTTTGTATCCTTGGAGGGCAAGTCTTTCCCCTAGTCTTGTTTTTGAGCCCAGTGCCTCCCATGTGGCAGCCTGCAGCCGGTTCCCCTGTGTCCTCAGGCAAGCCACCATCTCTCCATCACTACTGAGGCTGGTTCCAGGGGGCTTCCCATTCCTCCTGCAAGGCAGCTCCTCTCCTTGCCTCCGTGGCAGGCTGGGACACACTGCACGTGTGCGGGCAGTGGAGAGCAAACACATAAACCAGGGCTGGGCCACTAAACTGGTTTTGTGGATTACCGCCTCTTTTGCAGAATTACTGTTTGATGCATTTTTAGAGCTGAATTTTTGAGCCTCCCCAAAGTAAGGGCACGGAAAGTTGATGGGAATGAAGATGACACTATGGTACTGCCGTGGGCAGTTGTGTTGGCTTCACAGCGTGTTGCCCGTTTGTAGTAAGAGATCACAGCATTTGTGCTGGGGGGGAACTACAAATTGGTGTCAATCTGTTGTAGAAACTTGAGACTGCTTAGTAATATCCGGCTGCACGAGGTTGTTTCCTTGTAAGTTTATTTACCTTTGTTTTATAGTCAGAAGCATGAGGAAGTGCACTGCGGAAGGCAACAGGAGCAGCTCTGGATCTGCTGGTTAAAGCCCCTAGACAGCAAAATCCCAATGCTATTTTTTCTACAAATAATTCAAAGGGGGAAAAAACCCTAACATCTTTGTCTGTAAAGACTTTGTTTATACTAAGGAAAGTTTACACAGCTTGTAGAGAATTAATTTGTAGGAAATGAAACCTCTGTATCTTCTCCATCTTATATACGTGGTCACCACCTCATTCCAAATCACACCACTGCTTGACTTAAGACTTTAGGTTATCACCGAGATTTCGGGCTTCAGAAAGAAATGTTTTTAATCTTAGACTGAAAAAAATGAGCAGAAAGAAGAAATGGAAACTCTTACTTTATACCCTCTTCAGAGGAGCCAGGCTCATTTAATGCCCTGACCTGAATCAATCAGATGCTGGGAATGTGCAACAGGTTCAGATTGTCCATGGGACATAATTTATGTTGGTGCCTCCAGGTGCAGTTGGGAGTTCATTTTGCACTGGCCTTGCTCTGGCAGAGGACAAGGCGCCGATGAGAGGTGGGCGAGGGCTGCTGTTGGTCTCAGCCAGCAGTGGCCCTGCTGCTGAGCTTGGTGCAGGGATGCTGTGGGGAGGCACAGCTCTACTGAGCAGGAACAGGGAGATATTGCTGATGTGTGGGCATGGGAACCAGGAGAGCTGTCAGTGGCAGAAAAGCAGCATCAAAGTGGCAGCCCAGCCTCTGATTCCTGCTTCCCACCAGCCTGGAGGAGGGTCAGGACAAAGCCAAATCTTCCGGTCAAAACTGAACGGGAAGCTTACAGTGTTTGGGGTCACTTTAAAAATGTAAAAAAGACAGACTCCTGAATGAACTTTTCATATCCTCTGATCTTCTGCCTCTGCACATCCTGCTTCTGCGGGCAGTGGGAATGACAAAAGCCTGAACTGTACTTGTAATATTTTTAGCCCAGACCACAGCAAGAGGTGCTGGACATCTTATGGGAGAGCACGTTTCCACAGACTTTCAAAAACATTTGGTTTTAGCCATAAGGCTTGGGTTAAAGTCAGCTGCCTTCTGTCTGACGTTGATGTTTGTCCATCAGCTAGCTGGAAGCACGTGTGCTCGTGCATGTGAAAGGTAACTTTTCGTAAATGAACAGGATACCTAAACAAAAATGGCATCAAAGGGCATTTGAAATCTGTGGCCGGTGGAAATGTTTCAGTGAATATAAAATCCTTCTTGATGTGCAAAGAAGCACTGGATGAATCGAGGGGGTAAGGTTTCAGGAGCAGCATTGCATGGTTGATTAGAGGTGGTTCTGCAGGGCTTTAGGAAGCTGCTGGGCTGTGCGATGCTGAGAAGCTTCTGTGACCCAAGCTGCTGGCCTTTGGGCCTCCGAGGGTGACCAGCTTGCCATAACCTCCAGTGTTTCCCACATGAAGCCAACCTGTTGGTAGAAACCTTCTTCACACCTGAAATAAAAGCCTGGTTGGCTTCATCTGATAAACAGAAAGGAAGCAAAAGTGTCATTTCAGTGTTTTCAGTAGATTTCCCTTGCCATCCCCAGGGAGTTCGAGTGCTCCCTTGGACTCAGCTGGCCTCTGCAGCTCTCGTGGCCTTCCTTGTTTAACCTGGCACGGCTTGAATTTTTCCATTGAACTGTCACCAGACGTCCATGTTAGCATCCACTCTCTCCCCAAGCTGTGGATATCTTTTAAAACCAAAATAATAGCAATGATAAATAAATAGTTCAATCCAGGAGTCCTGTGAGAGAGAAGGACGCAACCTTACTAATAATTAAAGGTCAAAACATAAAGGAAAGACCAAACAGGAAATAATGAGGTGGGTGGACAGGACACAGTAGGAGTTGGATGTGACCAGGGACATTGAACTAGCAGCCATGTTGCCAGCTGATAACTGAAAGAGCTGGTGGCCTCCGGTCCAGGTTGTAGTGGGCTGTGGTACTCTTGTGGCGTGGCCTCAGGGTGGTGGTGACCCTTACATCGAAGAGAAGTCCATGTGCTGCTGTGCTGGCCCAGTGGGACACCCCAAAAGCATGGCCAAGCGATACGGGGCAGGCCCACATGGAGACTTGCTCTCCTGTGGACTGTGCTGGAGGTATGCCATGGACTTGGTCCAGCACATCTGATGAGTACTAAATTTACTGCATTTTTTAAAGAGGAAAAAAAAATTAGATTTATTTTCAAGATGGATCATGATATCTTTAACTTACGTTTTTTGAGGGGGGGAGGGGGACAACTAGGAGGGGGAAATAAAGACCACTGCATGGAAGAAGGGACCTCTACCCCACCAAATCAATATCAATTACTATGCTGTAGAAGACTAGGCCGTGCGTACAAGCTGCAACAATGACCAAACCGAATCCCCTTTGTGCAGGGGGTACTTAGCTCTCTCATAGCGTTTGTGGCTGTAGTGGTAGTTGAGCTATTACAGGAACAATTGATGAGGCTAGCTGACGTCAGTACTTGAAAGGAACTTCACCTGTTTTAGAAGCAAAAATAAAAACGGATGTCTGTTAAAAAATATAATTTAAGATAATCAGCATGGCATATAATAAGAGCTCTGTTGCACATAATTGGTGCTTCTCTCTCATTTAGCATAGCAGTTTGTCTGTATTCAATTTCCTCACGTGGTTTGGTTATTGCTTTTGGTTATTACTATCTATATCTAATGACAAGTAAACTTCTTTTTTTCTCATTTCTTTCAAAATGGCCTCATGT
This sequence comes from Thinocorus orbignyianus, assembly GCA_013400375.1. Lineage (NCBI taxonomy): Eukaryota > Metazoa > Chordata > Aves > Ciconiiformes > Thinocoridae > Thinocorus > Thinocorus orbignyianus. The sequence continues at coordinate 109,953 of VXBW01000176.1, forward strand.
CATTTTACATTTAAGGGGAAAATATACAAGTATCTGGTTGGGCAAAGTCCTAGATAAATTTTGCAGTCACAGATTGCTACTTTATCCAGAATTCAGGTAGGCTGACTGGCTTTGGTGAGCAGAAGGAAAGATGTGGAATTTCCCCTCAGAGGTAATCCTTTGGCACATTGGTGCCACCTAAAACCACACCAGCAGTTTGAATTTTTGGGACTAGTGGTTGTCTGTCATAGGTCAGGCTGCAATTCAGTGTTTTAAGTTGAGCACTGCAAGGCCCCATCCTAGTTTCGTAATCTTGCCAGTTTTGCTTGGTATTTCACCGGCTCTCCTGAACTACTCTGCTAAACTCAGTACAGTACTTGGGACCTAAAAGTTACCGTTTAACATTACAGTGAAGGATCTAAACAGCATAAACATTCAAAGAAATGCGAGTTGAAATAAAGGTTTTTAACATCTCTGATCAAAGGGTAAAAAGCCTTCCAAGTCCTAAAGAAAAGCAACTTTTGCCCTTGTCCCATCCATGGCAGAGCACTGGTGGGTGCCCTGGCTGTCTGTGTGATGCCTGACTGGGTGGTGGGTACCTTCCTTGACATGGGAGCTATGCTTTGTCCGTGAAGAGGTACAGCCCTTGATCTAGGTAGCGTTTCAGAGGCACCCCAGCTCCTCTTCTCCCTAGTGCTTACTACAGTCTCTCCTGCTTCTCTGGCAAGGCAGGATGACCTCCTTGTTGCTCTACAGTGTTCGACAGGCAAAGCTTCCTTTCACAATCTCCCTTTGCTAGAGCACTCTCTCTCCCAACCCCACCACCCCGGTCTTA
>VXBW01000176.1:110829-196183 GCA_013400375.1 Thinocorus orbignyianus
TGATTTGAAAAAGAGGATCATCAAGTTTAACAGCTTTCCTTTCCTGTGCCAGCTGCTGTAATTTCTCCTGTCACCTCTGGGGATTTTCGCTCAGTGCTGAGACAAAACCATGCAGAAAAGGCAAGAATGTCCCTCATTTAAAATGAGCCCTGGACAAGGAATGCTCCCCCTCCCCAAGCAAGGCTGAATTCTCTCCTTGGATGTGTAGAAGGGGCCAGCTGAAATGTGTATATCCGAGTACCACATTTTGCTGAATGTTTACTCTTATGAGATTTCTGATGAGATTACTAGATGACCTCTTAAAGCCCTTTCCCACCCAATTATTTATGATTCTGGGTTGCTCTGAGTTCTCATAATGGCTCCTTTATGACTCCTTACATAGTTTACTTGCTATTGAAGTTAAATGAATTGGTTAGTAAATTCCTGGATGCCCCTTTTTATAACTCAGTTGAGTGCTGTATTTTGTGGCTCTGAAATCCTCTGGCACCTCATCTGTTCTCCATGAACTTTCAAAAATCACTGCTCAAGGTATAGCACTTCCCTCTATTAGCTCTGTTAGCAATCTCGGATGCTTTGTCGTTCAGTCCTGTGGGTTTATAAATACTTTCCCAGGAATTCTTTTCATCTTGCCCTTTGATTTACTTGTGGTTCAATCAAATCATCAGTAGAATCCAAGCCCCAAAGTTCTCTTTTCTTTTTCCTTTTTTTTTCCTCCCTCTTCTTTTTCTTCTCCCCTCCCTTTCATTACAAAAAGGCGGCAGTAGTTGGTGAAGAGACCTCAGTTGCCTAACACAGCAGAAGTGGTCTTGGTTTAAGGTGGTCAGCTGAGACCCAGAAATTCTGGCTAGACAGCTTTTTTTGTTTGTGATTGCAAATGCCACATCGGTCAGCATACAAATTATCTGCCTATAAAGAAAAGTTGTTGGCAAACTACCAACAAATATTTGATCTGAATATAAAGACCATCAGTGCTTGAAGAACTGACCCCTCTGACCACATTTCATTTAATCATTTTGTTTCAGTATTCAGGTTCCTGCAGCTCAACAGCAGCTCAGACAGGGCATAACAAAATGACTTTAAACAAGTTAATGTCATAATCAGAACAATACTAATACAAATTCCATAATACCTGGAATGATCCACTGATTTTTGAGGTCCTGTATCCCCTTGACAAGAACGCTGATAATGGCATAAATCTGATCAAATCTTGGCTGAACTGAGCTTATGAATAAATACGAAGGCAAAAGTTCCCTTGAAAGTGTGAACAACCTTAAGTAATTTGGACAAAGCTGTAATAAAATAAAATAATTATTCAAGTTATTCTTACATGGCACCCATATGCAGCAATAAAAGAATTAGATTTAAAAATATAAAACCAATGGTTCCTGGTTATCAGGGGCACTTCGCTTGAGTGAATCTCATGGCAATAAGCCCTGTGGACCAGTCATATTTCTGAGTATGTGCTGGTCTCAAAACAACTAGACTTGCGCAGAGGCTGTTTGCTTAACTCTGCTCAAAACCCTTCCTGCACATTTACAGTCAGAAAAACTTCCACCTTTCTAGAGAAAAACTTCCAACTTTCTAGAGAAGAAAGGCGCTGAGGTCCTGATTCTATGCACACGCATATGTTTACACCCATGAATTAGAGTGGGAACGTTCATGTGCAGAAAGCTTAGCATATGTGTTAATCTTTGCAGGACTGACATGCCCAGTCCTGATACAAATCCTTGATGGAGCTTGTTTTCCTGCCAAGTGTTTATCCTGAGCTCCAAATGGGCCAGTCCTCCCTCACGGCGGGGTGTGAGCTTCCCCCACAGCAAGATCTGCCTGCAGAGAGATTTCCCGCAGCAGCTCCAAAAATATGTCCTTTGGAGAATACTTTTTCCCCACTTTTTCCCACCTTCTGCAAGTCTCAACCCATGTGACATTCAAACTTTCTTCTTACGTCGTATCCCTTCTTTGTAGGAGAGAACACCACCGGCTGCTTTTTCTTTCAGGCTTCTCCAGAGACTTGCTCTTTCTGTTGCGATAGCTTTCCACTATAGTTGATCTCTGCCCATGGATATAGAGTGCAGCAGAGTTCAGCATCATCCATCTGTACTTGCAGACCTTGAATTTTGCTCTTGAAGTGCAAAGAGTGGAGAAAGACTTTTACAGAAATAAATAGCACTTATTTAACCAAATATTATTTCAGCTCCTCAGTTCTGATAGTTACAAGTGACAAGAAGGAGATTATTAGATTTCACCAAACGTAGGCAGCATTTTGTTGTGTGGGTGTCTGTTGAAAAATAGACCATGATCTTTAGAAGAGCCCATTGCATGGTGTTTCTGAACAGCCCAAACCCACAACATCTTTGAGCTTCACTCCTGTAGATCACAGCTCTGTCCGTGTTCTCCCTCATGTATTCCTTCTGTTTGAATCAATTTGTTGCAAGAAATCCTATCTAGTAACAATANGGTTCAATCAAATCATCAGTAGAATCCAAGCCCCAAAGTTCTCTTTTCTTTTTCCTTTTTTTTCCCTCCCTCTTCTTTTTCTTCTCCCCTCCCTTTCATTACAAAAAGGCGGCAGTAGTTGGTGAAGAGACCTCAGTTGCCTAACACAGCAGAAGTGGTCTTGGTTTAAGGTGGTCAGCTGAGACCCAGAAATTCTGGCTAGACAGCTTTTTTTGTTTGTGATTGCAAATGCCACATCGGTCAGCATACAAATTATCTGCCTATAAAGAAAAGTTGTTGGCAAACTACCAACAAATATTTGATCTGAATATAAAGACCATCAGTGCTTGAAGAACTGACCCCTCTGACCACATTTCATTTAATCATTTTGTTTCAGTATTCAGGTTCCTGCAGCTCAACAGCAGCTCAGACAGGGCATAACAAAATGACTTTAAACAAGTTAATGTCATAATCAGAACAATACTAATACAAATTCCATAATACCTGGAATGATCCACTGATTTTTGAGGTCCTGTATCCCCTTGACAAGAACGCTGATAATGGCATAAATCTGATCAAATCTTGGCTGAACTGAGCTTATGAATAAATACGAAGGCAAAAGTTCCCTTGAAAGTGTGAACAACCTTAAGTAATTTGGACAAAGCTGTAATAAAATAAAATAATTATTCAAGTTATTCTTACATGGCACCCATATGCAGCAATAAAAGAATTAGATTTAAAAATATAAAACCAATGGTTCCTGGTTATCAGGGGCACTTCGCTTGAGTGAATCTCATGGCAATAAGCCCTGTGGACCAGTCATATTTCTGAGTATGTGCTGGTCTCAAAACAACTAGACTTGCGCAGAGGCTGTTTGCTTAACTCTGCTCAAAACCCTTCCTGCACATTTACAGTCAGAAAAACTTCCACCTTTCTAGAGAAAAACTTCCAACTTTCTAGAGAAGAAAGGCGCCGAGGTCCTGATTCTATGCACACGCATATGTTTACACCCATGAATTAGAGTGGGAACGTTCATGTGCAGAAAGCTTAGCATATGTGTTAATCTTTGCAGGACTGACATGCCCAGTCCTGATACAAATCCTTGATGGAGCTTGTTTTCCTGCCAAGTGTTTATCCTGAGCTCCAAATGGGCCAGTCCTCCCTCACGGCGGGGTGTGAGCTTCCCCCACAGCAAGATCTGCCTGCAGAGAGATTTCCCGCAGCAGCTCCAAAAATATGTCCTTTGGAGAATACTTTTTCCCCACTTTTTCCCACCTTCTGCAAGTCTCAACCCATGTGACATTCAAACTTTCTTCTTACGTCGTATCCCTTCTTTGTAGGAGAGAACACCACCGGCTGCTTTTTCTTTCAGGCTTCTCCAGAGACTTGCTCTTTCTGTTGCGATAGCTTTCCACTATAGTTGATCTCTGCCCATGGATATAGAGTGCAGCAGAGTTCAGCATCATCCATCTGTACTTGCAGACCTTGAATTTTGCTCTTGAAGTGCAAAGAGTGGAGAAAGACTTTTACAGAAATAAATAGCACTTATTTAACCAAATATTATTTCAGCTCCTCAGTTCTGATAGTTACAAGTGACAAGAAGGAGATTATTAGATTTCACCAAACGTAGGCAGCATTTTGTTGTGTGGGTGTCTGTTGAAAAATAGACCATGATCTTTAGAAGAGCCCATTGCATGGTGTTTCTGAACAGCCCAAACCCACAACATCTTTGAGCTTCACTCCTGTAGATCACAGCTCTGTCCGTGTTCTCCCTCATGTATTCCTTCTGTTTGAATCAATTTGTTGCAAGAAATCCTATCTAGTAACAATATTTTGCTGAGGTCTTCAGTAAAGCACTCGTCATCCTCCCGCCTTCTTCCTCCCCCGCAGTTTCGTTTGCTTTCACACTTGCAAATGTTCCTGCTACAGCTGATCACTTACCTCCTGTTAAATGAAAAATAATGGGAATTTAGCTGGTAGATTCTCCTGAGAGAGATTGCGGGTGCTTAAACATAGCCACTGCACCCAAAGACCATACTGAATGAGTGATGCACAACTTTACCAACTGGTGTTTACAGCTGAAATATTTTCTGTATATGTGAACCACAACAAACTTTCCATTGCCTGTGTAAACAAAATTCTGTACAACAGAAACCAGGGACTGTCCATATCCATGAATGTAGCTGAAGATGTCTTTGTTAGCGATTTAAATGGCCCTTGGTATATAAACTGAGTTGAGATCCAGGCACAAGGAAATTAAACAGGGTGGTAATAGAGATTCTTCAATGTACTTAAACCTGCGTCATTTGTATTCCTAGAAGTATCACAAATTTCTGAGCTGCCTAAAAGTGTGAACTGTATCTCTGTTTCCCACACACATTGCTCCACAGACATAAGTCATCTGTTAAAATCGGCTCTGTAATAGTCTGAGAAACGCCTCTGTATCTAGCGGGTTTGTTTTGGCATCCGTGCTTCAGGCAGATGCATGGGAGAAGGGCTGAGGGCAGGAAGGGAGTGACAGCTGTCCAAGGGGGCTGTGGCAGCAGCAGACAAGTAAGGAAAATCAGGAGGTTCGTGAGAAGAAAGTCCACTCTCCCAGTTCTCTTGTTTCTCAGAGAGACGAGTGGATTGACAAACCTGGGTGACAGGAAGGTTCATATATGTGTGTGTGTATGTGCATACACAGGGCTTTAGCCCAGGACCTTTGCTTTGGCACCTCCATGAGCTTCTCTGTCCCCTTGTGAAGCAGCTGAGCAGAATGATTACTTTCGCAGTGACCAGAAGCAGGCCCAGGACACACAAAATTGCATCCCTGGTCCCTGGGGACCATTTGTCCAAACTGAACAGGCATTCCAGTGGCGGGATGAGGATGTGAAGAGGCACGTCTCTGAGTGCTTTGCCGACAGCTAAAGCCAAGCTCCTCCATGGGGCATGGCAGCAAGGAGGGGATGCTGCAGGTCACCTTGGGAGCATACTGCCCAGACCCAGCTGTGTGGCTCCTACACAGCAGGGGATCTTCTGAAGTTTTTCCCTTGGGGATCTGGCCAGTGGTATAGTTATCAGGGGAGTGTCACGTGGGGATCAAAGGGGAGGAATTCTCAGAGTATTGTGTTTTTAATTTAGTCACCCTGTGAGTTTTCCATTGAGTAGAACAGCACATGTCAGATATTCAGTCCTTTATTACTTAGAGGAACTTCCTAGCACATTGGAAACTTCGAAAGTTCTCATCTGATCCCCAGATTGGAACCTGGTACTGTTGTGGTGGTTGTAACCGGACTTGGATTTCCATCAAATGGATGAGCTGTGAGATGGAGTCAGGGAGGCACCAGCTCTTGCTGCCAGGAATGAAAGGGGGGTAAGCGGCTGGTGCTGTTGCCTCCTGATGCATCATGCTATGAGTGAGGCAGATGGTAACCAGCTCTGAGCAATCAGTTCAGCAAACTTCTAAAAAAAAAATAAAAAGATAAATTAATTCTGGTTTGATTCTGTACCTGCAGAAACCTAAGGAAGCAGTGTATGGAAAAGGCAGTGCTCTGATGTAATGCAGTGAGGGGAAAAAAAAGGTTAAATAACAGGATGCACTTTGTATGTGTGTTTTCAAAAAAAATAACCATCCAAGCAATGGCAGTATGGACTGTGAAATAAGATAATAGCTGTGTCTTTCTGTTCCCAGATGGCCTTTAGCTGATTGGTACTTGAGTATGCATGGATGGCAAGATGCACTCTCTTACCTTTTTCTTCAAATTTCATCCAACTGTGCTTCGTGGGAAGATAGTTACCAGCATCTGTAGGAGTTGGAAGCAGCAGGGAATGGCATAGTTCTGCATGCTTCTGCTTTAAGAGGGTGCTGTTGAGTTACCGTTTAGCAATCCGGAGGCCCTCTGCATCACCAATATTTAACGTGTCCAATTACTGCAATCTTTGTATTCTATTATAGGATATTATTCATCAGTAATGTACCTGAAATCAGAAGGACAACAAAGAAAGCATTGAAGAGCTCTGTAGCTCTCATTTTTCCTAATGAAAGGGATTTTCTGTGCATGAGAGGTTGTACACCTAATAGAAATCGTAACAAACAAACAAAATCCCGATCTGTTGCTTGCGGTACATCTTTGTTGGTAGCATGCATACACCCAGGCAGAAACCTTCTCTGTGGAAAGTCCTTGGCGTTAAGAAGCAATTCATGCAACAAGATTTATTTTTGCCTTGTGATAGTCCCACACACTGACTCCTGTAGACATTCCAGACATCAAATTATCTGAAATTGGACAAATATCTTTGCAAAATAAACATTCAGAACGTACAGAAAGAGAAAGAATTTAGGAAGTATTCTTCAGTCTGCAGCAGTCAGCCCTGAAAATAACATAGCAGGGGTTGTAAAAACGTACCTCAAGTTAATAGCTTCTCAATTGTAGGCTTCAGAGTGGCTCAGGCTCTTCTTTTCAGAAGGGCTAAAGAAGAGTCAGTTCTCCCTGTGCACCCTCCAGTCATGCTGTTGCATAAGTGCCACGATGCACTGCCCTTGTTCAGCTATTTTACAAGTGGGCTGTGTTTGCAGAGTGTTTTCGTAAGAAGGTGGCAGTGAGGCAGAATTTCATTCAGATGTTTCTCCTAACACAGCCGCATGCCCTGCTTTGCTGCTCCATCCAGACTTTTTTTTTTTTTTTTTTTTTTTTTTTTTCCCCTGAATGCAGAGACTAAAATTAACCAGGGGAGCGAGCTAGTTTTTTGTTTGATTTGTTTTTGGTTTTTTTACACTTTGCACTCACTTTGGTTACTTTACTCTTCATTCTTTGTTAGCCTGCCCTTTTTCTTTGCTGCAGGTGAAAACAGTGCTGGCAGGAAAGCGTGGTGTGCCCTGTGCCAGCAGGCTGGAGCTGGTCCCTTCAGGCAGCAGACGCCCCGCGCTCCCTGCTGCGCCCCTGCACGATGCCTCTCCCTGTAGGGTGGGCACCCATCCTGCAACTCCAATGCCTACCAGAGCTGGAGCCAGGAAGGTGGGCAATGACATTCCAAGTGTGGGAATGCCTTGTTCCTTTTTCCACTCCTGTGCCCAGGAGGGAGGGTGTGGCGAGGAAACGGCGAGTGAAATATTGCAACTCAGAAATGAGCCGGTGAGCCCCACGTGCCGGCTGGTGTCCTGGGCTGAGGGGTATGTTTGAGGCTGCCGAAATGCAGCAAAATAGACTCCCACTTTCCGCCTTTTCTAAAAATTCATCTATTTCTTTATTCTTGTGGTTTTAGCTAGTAATGGTAAGCATGAGTATTACGCAGTTGCGTCAAATACAACTTGTGTGATTGAGAGGGCCACGGATCCAATCTGCAGGAAGACTCTTGCTGCCTCTGGAGCAGATATGTAGGTGGAAACTGCTGCAGTAGCTTCTGTGAGGTATTCAGCTTTCCCCTGTCAATAACCTGACGCACAATGTGCAAAAGCAGTCTCCGAAATGCCCACATGTGAAAATATAAACTCAGTTTTGGGAGCTCTTAGGATTTAAAATTTACTTGGCCAAGTTTATCCAAGTTTCTCGGTGATTCATGTGTGCTCATGGAGAAACAGCGAAGAGGAGCAGGGCTGTGTCAGCACAGGCAGGTAGGAAGTGGGTCTGTTCCTGGCAGGCAGCCTCTGCAGTGAGCAGCACGGTGTTGAGAGGCTTGAGGCATTGGTCCTCCAGCCAGGGGTGGCCCTTAGTTTGGTGCTAAATCCTTAACAACAGTTAAGTAAAGATGTGACAAAATGAAGTGTCTTGCTGAAGGGTTTGTGTGAAATGTTTGACCAGTGTTTTTGAGACAGGGAATTGTATGAATGAGAAGTGTTTGTAAGCAATTGGAGATCTTTTTACACTGCTGGTGGTCTCAGCATCCTCAATTCCTGTTACTGTGAGTGCTGTGCCAGAGTAGCACGTGAGCACTATTAGAAATAGACCCGTCATACATCATGTTCGGAACTGACATCTTGTCTTCTGCTGGCTTGGTGTGAATACACACACCTGCTAATTTTACTGTGAATACTGAGATATACCAAAGCATCCAACCAACCCAGCCATGAACCAGTTTAAAGAACTCAGATATGAAGTCTTCTACGGCAAAGGTTTCAGATGCTCACACCCAGTCGTCCACCAGCCTGGGTCACCGAGATGTTCCATGGGACTATGAAGAGTATACAATGGTATGGCAGAAATAAAAGCACTCAAATAATCATACCTGGATGCCTGAAGAGATAAAACCTCTTAAGACTTACTTGGGAGCCTTTTTTGTATACTAACCTGTATCCAGGATCCCCAGGGATGTTATATGCTTGCCAAATGTGAGCACAGAAATGTAATTCTTCATGTGCAGCTACAAAGCAGGAGTGCCATCTGGTCAAAAAGCAAATACATGCAAATATCTGACAGATCTGGGAGCCAAGGAGAAATATCCCATTTCACTGTTTACCATGTGATCTGCATTTCAGGCAGGATTTTTGCCAAATCATCCAGTGTCATGAGGGATGAAAACCAGGCAAATTCAGGCAGGCTCGTTTCAGAGGTAGGCATGGTCTCCAGCTCAATGTAGTTCGAGAGAAAGTATACCTTTTTTGCATAAGGCAAGAAAATACTTGAATGTGGGGATGGCATTAAGAATTGAGCTGCTTTACTGGTGATCTGAGCATGGTCAGGTAGCTGGAGTCTGAAGAGAGCTGTTGGCCTCTGCTGGCCTACGGGGCAGTGGCCTTGCCTGCAACCAGATGGTAGGGCATGCGTGACATGGAAGGAAAATCAAAACCACCTTTTAACCATCTTTTCTTTAACCTTTTTGCTAGTGTGAGGTGTATTATCAGTGCAGTGCTGATGCATGCAAGGGTTGTGCCGCTGCTGATGGTTTGGAAGTTACCCATGAAGCTATTTCTGCACACACCAGGGCACTGACTCAGCCCATTCACAGAAAAATGCTCAAACATGAAACCAAGTATTTGTGAAATTTGGGGAGGAAAAAGCGCCTTGCATCCCTCCCCCTCCTGGCTTTCATCTATCACTATTTTTAAACCATATAAATGAGTTGTAATGCCAGTCGATTCAGCAACACAGATGTTTGCAATAAGCATGCAGTTGGGAAGTGTAAAGTAAAGATGAATGTATCATTATTATGCGTAAGTAAACTTTTGTGGCCCATTTGTCAGATCAAGCTGAATTGCATCCTGTCTTCCCAGATTACAAATGGCTTGTATTAAAGCAACAGCTTTTTAAGAAGGCTGGGAAAATGTCCTACTCTGATTGCTCGTTGTAAATAGTGTAGCACAGAAACTTTGCCCGGTCTCTTCTCTCTTGGCTTTGGAAATAAAAGCTTAGGTAAAAGCTCTATTATTTCCAGTCCGAGACCCCATTCTGTGAGAGGCTGCCAGATCCTTTCCTATCGAGGAGAGGTCCTAGTAGCTATCGACTACTGCATCTATGACAAGATGCTCAAATGATATATAGATACGTTCCTCCATTTGTTTTTAAGTTGCTCTTAAACACATTTTCTTTGGAGCAATGTTTCAGCCAAACAAGACAAGAAGGTAGCTTTTTTTTGGCCTTTAAACTAGTGAACATTTTTAAAAGTGAGCTATGCTTCAGTGTTTTTTGGCACACGGAATCCATCTTAATGTGGAGTACATGACAAAAAGTGCCATGCTTTCTATAAAGATCTTAAGGAGAATGGCTGAGCCCCAGTACCACACTGTAAATTAACTATTGTCCTTTGTCAGCATCGAGTGTGCCCCGTCATGTCAAATGACCACAGTTGGCATCCTGTCTGTGAGCATGGCCCCATTCATTCCATCCACCCAGCAGTGAATAATTCATATAGCAAGTTTTACCCTGGGCGAAATACACTGACATCAAGAGTCACTAAACTATAGTCATTCACGGAACAAAATAGTTATTCATGCTTTCAATGTGAACCATTAAATCTTGCCAGTTAAATTTAAGAATGAATCAAATTAATTCATTTAACATCATCTGAGCTCACAATAACGTTGTTGCACACTTGCTGTGCTTTGCTTTACTTTCCCCCTTTTTTCCCAAACAGTTTGTACCTGGAAACTGAAATGCTGTGCCAGACAGGTTGTATAAGCTCTGTAAAGGGGAGACCTCAGGAAAGAAGGTAATTTCTAACTCATGATGCAGCACCCTCAGTTTACAGATTTTCTTGCATTACACACCATCAGTTATTAAATGGTAACACTTGAACCTGTCACCTGGTGCGGACCAGGGCAGGGTGCGTCACCTGCCAAGGCCAAGGGGCTGTGCCTGGGTCTCTCCTTGTTCCTCCTGTTCTACCTTGAGTGGGAACTTGCTTTTCCCCTCTGTGGTGGCCGGGAGAAGAGGTGGCCTGCTCTGGAAACAGGAGGGAGCAGGCAGAGTCCCAGGCTTTCCATGAGACTCTGCCTCGCACATTGCTCCCAGGTAATAAAAAAATATTAGTGCTGGTGAGATGGCAGAGAAGCATGTGGGAGAGAGGGGGAGAAGCTGAGATAGAAGGGTTCTGTCTCATCTGCAGGATGAGATAGGGTTCTATCCAACAACACCAAGAGTTCTGTTACCATCTGACTCGGGCATCTTCCTTCTTGTTTCCTTGCAAGAAAGAAGATGGCTCCTGTTTGCTGGTGGAGGCTCTTCATGGTGGTCACAACATTAACTCTAAGTGTGAGGGACAGCTTGAGCCCTCGCAGATGCCTCCTGTGCTGGCGGGCATTGGCAGGGGTCTCTTGGGGCTGTTCATAAGAGCTGGGGAGGGACTTGGAGGTGTTTTCTCAAAATGCTGTCACTTACAGGAAAAAAATGTTTCCGTTGAAGGGTTATCACAAGATGGTAAACAAGGGAAGTTAGTTTTTCGTCTGCCATGACCAAAAGAGCCGGTGGATGGGTGGTGTTGGTACAGTCTCACTTAGTCATGTGGCGAGATTGCATTGTTAAACCTCCACGTGTGGTGGCTCCATCCTTTCAAAGCCATTAACCCCAAGAGGTGGGATGGGAGTGGCACCTAATTAGGAGGAGTTAATAATTTACTCTTTTGTGAGTGACGGATGTGCTAACAGTATTTGCACTGCAGGCTCTCTCCACTTTCAGTGTAACTGCTTTAACCTGTTGCACGCCAGTCATTGCAGGGTTGATGGATGTCCCTGGCCTAACAAAAGGAGCATCTTCTGGTTGTGAAGGGATTGATGTCTTTTTTTTGGCTCTGTGGTTGACAACTTTTCCTCCCCAGCCTATAGTAGTCTCTATGCCCATATGCATCCCCTGGCTATTTCAGCTAACCAGTAACAGCTATTTCATTTGTACAGCACAAGGTACCTTGCATTTTCTGTTGCACAGAATCATAGAATGGTTAGAGATGGAAGGGGCCTTAATGATCATCGAGTTCCAACCCCCCTGCCATGGGCAGGGACACCTCCCACCAGACCAGGTTGCTCAAAGCCCCATCCAGCTTGACCTTAAACACTTCCAGAGATGGGGCATCCACATCATCTCTTGAATTTGTTTAATTGCTTAGTTTTCTTCACTGACGTGTTTAAGTTACTTGGTTTGGAAAGCAGTGATGGAAAGATGCAAAAAAAAAAAAAAAAAAGTAGTAGTAAATGTATTTTACCATGAATTGGCTACAAGTAAAGCTGTAGCCCTGGCTCATCTGAGGCAGGTTGGATCCCTTGCTGCCACCACCCATCCTGTCCTGTGATTGCTGTCAAGCCTAAAATTTGGTTTAAAGTCCTGAGGGTCTTCCAAGCTGACAAGTCCTCTTTGGTGATGAGTTCCTCATGGTTTGGTACAAAATAATTAGCTGAAAAGTATTTATCACATCCTCCTGGAAAAACTAGATCATATTCCAAAACACCTGCCTCCCTATTAGAAATCACAACTTCTGATCTGTGTAACATAACACCGACAAATCCAGGTCGCTGCTTTTATTGTGATTGGGGATGTGTGTGTTGTGTTGTTTCAGCCTCTGCTCCAGGCTCACTCCCTGTCTGTGGGCAAACGGGTGGAGAGAGCTGGGTTTGGTGCTGGACACCATGTGGCAGGGTGCTGGAGAGCTGCCTGGCAGAAAAGGATCTGTGGGTGTTGGTTGACTGCTGGCTGAATAAAGCCAGCAGTGTGCCCAGGTGGCCAAGAAGGCCAGCAGAGTCCTGGCCCGTATCAGGACTAGGGCAGTGATCATCCCGCTGAACTCAGCACTGGTGAGGTCCAAGACCTCAAGTGCTGTGTTCAGTTTTGGGCCCCTCACTATATAAAAGACATTGAGCGGCTGGAGTGTATCCAGAGAAGGGCAAGGAAGCTGGTGAGAGGTCTGGAGAATAAGTTTCTGAGGAGCAGCTGAGGGAGCTGGGGTTGTTTAGCCTGGAAAAAAGGAGAGGAGACCTTATCACTCAAAGAGGAGGTTGTAGCAAGGTCTCTTCTCCCAAGCAATGGGCAAGAGAACAACTCCTCCCAAGTTGTGCCAGGGAGGTTTAGATTGGATATTAGGAAAAAATTTTGCACTGAAAGGATTATCAGGCATTGGAACAGGCTGCCCAGGGAAGTGGTAGAATCGTCATCCCTGGAGGTATTTAAAAGATGTGTAGACTTGGTGCTGAGGGACATGGTTTAGTGGTGTTTTTTCTCAGTGTTAGGTTGATGGTTGGACTCAATGCTCTGAAAGGTCCCTTCAAACCTCTACAGTTCTGTGATTCTACGCGGAGATGGGATGCTACTGTTGTCGGCTGCAATGGCCTTGTTGGTTTAAGCACAGTACAGCAAAATCTGTATCAGCATTTGATCCCTTGGACAGGTTGTCTCATCTTAATGGACGTGCTTTCAGCTATATGAGCCCTCGTGCTTTCATGTGAGTTACAGCCACATCTGCTGCAAGAATTGTGCAGGTCCAGGTTATCTAATGAGCATGACTAATTCATCATGGTTTACTCTGGACCGAAGTTCACCTGGAAAAGCCCCTCAGGGGTTCGAGGGAGGAAGGGGATGTGTGTGCATGGGTTTAAACTTGCCCATGTCTCTTCCTGCCTCTCGTCCCTGGCTGCCGGTGCCTGTCCATGGGAGTCCTTTGGTGCCACCTCTCTGATGCAATTCAGGAAGAGAAGCTCTGAGGGCCTCCCCAGTTCTAGTGGAGGTGGCAGCAAATGCAAAGCCCACTGGCTAACCATAAACCAAAACAGAACAGAAAACAACTCGCTCTCCTCCCACGATCCAGTTGCAAGGTGGGTTATGTGCCTGTGTAGGAAGCTGGGGGGAAGTGCAGTTTTGTGGGGTTATCTGAGGTCACGGGCTGTGTACAGTTGTCTTTTCAGATGTTTTTTTAGGGGTAAGGGATATATGAGATGTGGATTATTCTTATGAAGAAAAAGAGGGGAAATTTCTACTGGGGGGCTCATTTGCAATTTAGTAAACTGCCTTTCTGACCCTATTTCCCTGAAATTCCTATGGTGTCGATCCAGTGCTGGTCAAGACAAGAGCCCTTGCCCTCTCCCGGGGTAGATTCTGCTTCAGCCCCCAAGAGGCAGAGGCTGAAGGATTGCTGGGACTAGCAAAAAAAGGGCCACGTGCAATAGTTCTCTCTACCAAGACAAATGTCTTTTGTGTGCTCTCAATTTGTTTATACCTTAATCCTCTGGCAGTTTCAGGACCAAATAATTTATTTCTGATTGGTGATTTTTTTTATTTTTTTTTTTAACCTGGCAGAAGGCAGCATGAGAAGAGTCAGTGAATAAACATTACAGCTAGACAAATTCAGGCTCAGAAGGCGGCAGGCATTTTTCACAGTGGGCATAGTTAACTGTCAAAGCAAGTTGTGTAGGGATTCAGTGGATTTTCCATCACTTGAAGGCTTTAGATTGAGCCTTCATGTAATATAATACTCTTTAAGTAGAACTTGCAGACTTGATTGGGAGATGCCTGGTTGAGATTTTTTGGTCTGTGTTGTGCAGCTGGACAGAGCAGATGGTCAGAAAAGCTATGAAAATAACTCCCCCTAAGCGATCTGTGTTTAAATAAGCAAACAAACAAACTACTTGAAAACGATATCCACACATAGGAATGGATGAAAATTACAGGTCCTTAGCTATACTGGAAAAGGAAATGTTTATGTCTGCTGTAGCTGACCATTTTCGGTACTCCAGACACAGGGTAATTTGCAGGAAAGCCTGGTAAACTGCTCATGACGCCAAGGAAAGGATTAAATTGTGGTCCTTGTCAGGGGTTGACCCCCACACTCTGCAGCCCCATGGTGGTGGCAGCAGCAGGCCCAGCGTGGTGTATCCCTGCTCCCTGACTTTTGGCATCCCAGCCGTGCCTGGCTGAGGTGCTGCGGGTCTCTGGGCACCCAGTGCCTGGGGTGGTGGGGAGCAAGGCTGTCCCTGATAGGCAACACAGCGGGAGGCTGAGCTCCTCTTTAAACCCAGCTGCCCAAGCTGGGTCAGTCTGGACAGCCTTCTGGGCACTGGGATCAGGCCCCTCTCCCCTAACAGCCAACCTGGGGAAGCACCAGCCCTCCTGCAGAATGTCAGTGAACAGTTGGAGCTCCTCATTAGAGAGAACCTAATTAGACGTCTATTATTTATGTGATTTTTGCACTAATGGCCTGGCAACAAGATTTATTTCTCAACTTATTTGTTTCACAATGTGGTTTCTTCAGCAATCAATTGATATTTGGTTAGCTTAATAACTATCTTGTTAAAATTAAATTAAATGCTACTCTGATTTAACTGTATTAAAATAAATGTTGTCATTGTTAATGAAATGCAAATAACAATTTAAATCGTGGCAGTGCTTCATTGAGTTGCCACTGTTGGGTGGAAGGATGTTGAAGAACGTGCTGGTGAGGTGGGGGATGGCAGGAGGTGCCAAGAGCTGGGACCCCCAGCACCAGTGAGGTCAACCAGAGCTTCCCTCTGTCTCCAGTAGGTCCTGGTCAAGAACTGCAACAGTGTTAGAAAGCAAAGTGTCCCTGTCTCAGTAGGAAATCAGTTCTTTAACTTTCAGTCTCTGGTATGCCTAGTAAGCTAGAAATTAA
Source organism: Thinocorus orbignyianus (assembly GCA_013400375.1). Taxonomy (NCBI): domain Eukaryota; kingdom Metazoa; phylum Chordata; class Aves; order Ciconiiformes; family Thinocoridae; genus Thinocorus; species Thinocorus orbignyianus. The sequence goes on from VXBW01000176.1 coordinate 126,286, forward strand.
AACTAAATCTGGCTACAAGCATCTGAGAGCAGACACAGGTCCTCTGTGGCTGAAGGTTTTACAGACAATCAGTTAAAATGAGGGATCCTCAAGCTTTTCCTGCAGTGAGGGGCAAAGCCTGAGAGAAAGCTGGTCCCCATGCCTGTTCTTTTCCTGGCGCTGTGGGGTCCCACAGCAGACATGGATGGAGGCAGGGATAGTGAGACCACCCCTCTGCAGGTTCCTGCGGTGTAAATGCCTGATCCTCCCACCTCCCCATCATGTCCCCTCTGGCAGGTAGCAAGCACAGACACAGAAAAAGCCTTCAGTGAGTTTGGGTTGGAAATGAGGATTTGTGAACACACAAGCAGCTCATTTGCCATAAGTTTCTGCTGCTCCCGAGGTCCAAGGAGGAATTCCTGAGTGCAGGTGGTGGTTCACCAAACACCAGCTTCTTCAGCAGATTAGGCAGGAGTAAGGAAAGGCTGTGGGGGTCTTTGCCGATCTGTCCATCTCTGTAGATGGAAAGAGCGATGTCCATACAAAAGTCAGAGCACATTACCAGAGCTTTCTGCTGATATGGGTGCCTACATGAAATAGTAGAAACAGCAGCTGGAGTCATTAGGAGAAAGAGTCCTGACGCGTTGCCAAAGCTTTATGCTCAAACTACGCAATCTAAAATGCGTGGTGTGTAGGGTTGACCCAGCTTCCTTTGTAGGCAGCGCTGATACCGCTTGTGACCATGGCAGGGGCAGGGGCAGGGGCAGGGCTGCCCTTGTGAGAGAGGGAGAGAGGAGGTGAATGCAAAGCTGGACCTCTGTAAGCAGGGTCAGGCATCCGTACACCCCTGCCTTCAGAGGGGCCTGCGCCTTTCCCAGAGCCACGGAGAGAACGAAGACATGGTGCTGTGCAAGCTACTGGTTTTGTCTTTTTTTTTTTTTTTTAAACGTGCAGATAAATTGTTCATTTGTATCCTTAGTGGCCAAACGTATGTGCACAAGGCCCAGTCACTGAGTAAGGAGTGCCGCAAGAAGAATTGCGTGTAGGAAGTTGAAGCAATGCCCACAGAGAAATCTTTGAAATGACGAGCTGCCAAAAAGATCAGTTAGGATGAGCTCCCAGTCCTTCTCTCCAAAAGCACACACTCATCCAGGCAGCTAACATTCACACAAACCTCGAGCCGCCACTTCTGCAGCAAAGAGCAAACTCCTAACAGAAACTGTGCTGCAGTTTGTAACGCTTGTGTTTTTGCCCACGTGTATTGCTGTTTTTTGCTGAAAGTGGAAGGAGCACACGTGTGTGCTGCAGAGAGAAGTTATTCAAGTACAGGATCTGCATTCCTTCCACAGTCCAGACGCAGGCATTTCATCACATACATGTGATAATATTTTTTTTCTCCCTTTCCGGATATAATGATGCAACAGATCTGAGCCTGGGTGATATAATAAATAGGATGAGGAATCAAAAAAAAGAAAAAAGAAAAAAAGAAAAGAAAGAGTGAAGTTCAGCTCAGTATGAAATGTCCAAAGATTTAAACTTGGTGTGGTTTTTAATAAAGTTAGATGAACAACATATGATGCCTTGTGCTATATTAATCTTCCAGCGCTTGATGCTTCATGTGATTTTCCAGCAGCTTTCATTTATTGAATTTCCTGCTTAGATTTTTAGTGAAAAGTAAGGAAGATTATGAAACATCCTCTTTTTAATTCTAGTTTAATTGCATACAATTAGCTAAATACATCATTTGCTGCAACTTCAGTTAATACATTGTTAAATATTATTTTTACAATAGTTTGCCAAATGACATATTAATAATATTTGGTGTCATTAGCACTAGATTACAAAAATATTTGCATACTGCTTATTAGGATGTGATATGATGCGTTTCTGCATTGGTTGACTACGTAGGTGACTAAGGATTATGAAATAGTTCTCAACCCGTACCCTGGATTTTAGTGCTTCCAGATTTGTTTTTCTTTTTTAAAAAAGAATTAAAGTCAAGTTCCTGACACTGGTTTTGTGGCAAGGTCTTCTAGAATAAGCACATTCAGCCTTGTTCCTGTTCAGACTATGCTTTCATAGTTATACTTAGCCTGTCCCAATTCCCTGCAGTTTGCTTTCTTTATTCTTCTCTATTTCTCAGTCTGCCAAGAACGATGAGGGGAAAATTGATCCTGCCTTGGGGGATGAGGGACCAGAGTAAATGACCTCCATGGGGCCTTTCCAACCATATTTTTCTTCGATCCTGTGTAGTTTGGAGCTGTCATACATCCAGACATCTTGTGGTGGAGTTGAAGCAAGCTGGTGTCCGTGCTTGGCTGCAGCTTCTGTGCTGAGAAAGAGCTGTGCTGTTCCAGCTATTGCTTGGGGTTTCTATGGCTGTTGTGCTGATGAGATGGTGAGATGCAAGGCTCCCTCCTGGGTCAGATGTCCCTGTTAGTGCCACTGCCCTGAGGGATGTAGTGCTAGGTTGATCCCCAGCCTCCAGGTTTCATGTTCAGCCCTGGGACGCTGGCTGCTTCCTGGCTTGAGGGGGCTGCCACAGTGCCCGAGTGTGCTGAGCATCCTTCGCTGCAGGAACTGGGATATATGGCATTTGACAGTAATGCACTATGCTGTAATTGCAGAAGAAAATGCAAGTGTTGCCTGATGTTGCACAGCACAGAAAAGCAGTGGCAGCTTGTGCTGAGGTGTGCCAGCCAGCGGCATGCTGGAAACGTCAGGGTAATGCAAGAGGGACTCGAGGTGCTAGATTTCATCCAGGGTTCAAACTGTACCTCTCCTAGGGATGGCTCACTTCAGGCTTTGGTCTGGCCTGAAAGTGATGACAGGAAGCATTTGCAAACTTTGAAATGACATTTGGCTTTCCAGGGCCACCCAGTGTTTGGGCTTGCCTTTCCAGGGCTACAAGTACTTCCAGGTGTTTGGGGCAGAGCCATATGTAAAAACATCCTTTTCAAGAGCAATAGAGCCCTGCCACTGGTGCTGTCTGCAGCACGGAAGCAACAACAAACAGGAAACCTCAGGGATGAGAGTCAGACAGAAATATAGGTTCTAGTGACTAATTGTAAATGTCGAAGATTAATGATTAATTTAGAAAAATCCAAGTGAGATGTTACTTTAGTTGCTGTGCCAAGTTCTGGGCTGATAGGCCTGGAGGCTGGAGCTCCTAGGTGTGTGGAGCAGATCCTGCAGCTGCAGTGAAGCAGCAGCATGTGGTATTTGTGTGATGCTCTGACATCGGTGGTTTGCTTTGAAAATATGTGTACGAATAGTTGCAGCTCAAGAAATGCACGAGCGCTGCCTTTCCCTTTCTCAGGGATCCCCTCCAACTAGAGAGGAGTTTAATCTCTGTTTCTCCTTCAGTCGCTGGGCTGGATACCTGTATCTGTACTGGAGGTAACCCCAGGCAGGCGGCGAGGCTGTGAAGGCTGTTTGGTGGTTGTGGGGTGTAATGGTGAGCTCACAGAGGAAGAACAATTCCTTTGGCTTTTATTGTGTCCTTCTGGAATTTTGTTCAAAAGTAAAATTCCAGGATGCTGGTGGAGAGTTTCTTTATTTCTTTCTTTCCTTCTTTCTTTCTGTCTCTTAGCGTCTTGAGACAAAAGTGTTTAACAACAGGCCTTAATAGAGTGGAAAGTAAGTAACAGCGGAGAGAGGTGAAGTGAACATGAACTAGTTTCCGCAGCCTTTGACAGCTCATCTGGTGGGAATAATGAGTAATTTATGTAGCGTTCCCCACTTCAGATTATCGAGTGGCTAGACTGAAGCTGGGAAACGCTCCAGGTCCAAATCAGATACAACAAAGGGGATTTTTGTAGTCCTTTGTGTATTCCTTTATTGTATTCATTTTTATTAATTTCCTGATACTGAAAGTATTTGGGGCGGGGAAGACAAGGTTTCACATCCCACACTCTGTCCTCGTGGCAGTCACTCAGGGTGCCGTTGTCAGCACATCCGATGCAGGTCTGTGAGGCTGCACTGTGGGCTTCGGACGGGGTCCTGGCATCGGGTACTGTGCAACTGCCGTGTAACCTGTCCCCTCCTTCAGCCCAAAGCTCTGACCGGTGGGAAGACACTGAAGAAAGAAAGTGTTTAGGTTTAGTTTCCAGTAGGGAAGGGTCACTGTGAAGTACCACCAAGTCATTTGCTGGTCTACAAGCAAGTCAGTCTGCCCCTTCAGGTCTGACTGGCATTCAGCTGGTTCTGGTTTGTCCCAAAAACTGGGCTACTAGAGGGTGACTGTTTCCTCAGCAGAAAGTGTGATGAAGGCAAAACTGCAGTCCCTTTCTCTTCAGTCTCAGGCTGTACAGCAGCTCCTCCCCAGCAGTGTGTCTAACAAATAGCCTGAATTTGTAACTGGTGGCCAAACCTACAGTCCCAGTGTCACCCATAGAGTCAGCTTCACTATGGGAAAGGACGAAGGCTGAGAAGTGTTTGGGTGGGGGTATGGCTTCTCCCAGCTGGCCTGGGCATGCTGAAGACAGATTCTCTTGAACTTCAGAGTTTCTTTGAACTTCGGAGCAGTTCAGGGGAAGGCAATTAAATCTCAGTACATTCAGAAAACAGTGTTTTCCTTAAAAAGCCCAAGAAAGATACTGAGGGAGATGCTGACCCCATCAGCTGCTGCTTCTGAGCAGGTCATCTCAGCCCCATCCCTGCTTCTGGCACAGCTCCTTGCTTACGTGTGGAGAGATGGTGCTCTGTGGCCTTGAATGTGGCCGAGGAGCCAGGGTGACCTGCTCAGACATGGGAGTCCTGTGTCTGCCTGTGTCCTGCCTGCTCTCCTCACCCTCTGGAGGCGTTCATGTGGCTGGGTTTTGGCGTGGAAAAGCTGTGGGATGATTGGCCTCCTCACATCTTTGGCTGCTGTAGGAAGCATGAGAAGGGCTCTGCCAATGGAGAGCAAGCAGGGGCTCAGGGGGACTCTGTGCAGCCCTTGCAGCTACTGTGAGCTCTTGGATTGAGATTTTTGGTAATATTTGTAATAACTCTGCTAGTTGGAAATGTCCTTTTGTGCATTTGACTAGAGAGAAATGATACACAGTAGGCTGGGAAAAGTTTCCTGTTCTGTAAAAACGAACAAAAAGAACCAACAAAATCCAAATAAACCCCTACAAGACCTTTTTCTACTGCAACCGTTCTAGCATAAGGGATCAGGTGAGATTTTTTAGTGGGGAGAAAAAAGGGGATTTCAGCTTGCAATATATTTTGCTTGTTTTGCTGCTAATGAAATCGCATCCTCCCCGTGAACACTTAGAGATGTATTGCTTTACAGACTGCAAATAACCTTTTGGGGTAACTATTGAACAAATTTAAGTGTGTTCTAATTACATTTATTCACAGCAGCTAAAATTATTGGAAGTAATGTTACTTTTCCATTGGAAATCTTTATATCTAATTTAACGTTTCCATTAGTTTCTGAACATGTGTATCCTTGGAAAAAAAAATAATCCAACAAATCCCCTGAGCCCAATCCTCTCCAACTGCAATCCTTTTACACCATTGCGCCTGTCTTTTGTAGACAACATTGCTCACTCCGGTTTTACACCAGTGCACTAGAAATAGAATTAGGTCTTCTACCTTGTCAACATTATTTGGCATTAATCCTGTTTGGCAGAGGCAGCAGCCAGCTCTCTGCCAGTGATGGCAGGTTGCTGTGAAGCACTGGATCTGATGTCAGTTTTAGAAGCAGGAAATGCACGTGGTGTTAAACAGGGAAGTATTAGAAATTTCTTTAAAATGAGTGAGCACTCTTAAATACAGCTGTTAGGATGGGTCTTTTGTAGTCCCATGAGCATTTGGTAGCTGCTGAGGGAGGAAACTGAAAATTAATCATCTATTTTTTTCCATTCTCACACCACTTTGCTGTATTAGCATCTTGGTATCTCGATTTGTCTGTAAAATGGACAAATTACTCACCTGGACACTCCGTCAAAGAGCAGTGAGGCTTATCTCATATCCTGCAATAGTAATGTTGTAATTGTAGCAACCTCAGTCAAAAGGACTGAAAGTATTAAAAGGAATAATCGTTATTCTAATTTTATAAGAGGGGAAAGTAAAAGAGAGAACTGCGGTGACCTGTCAGAGGGAGCGAGTGGCGGGAGCCAGGCTTCCCAACGCTCCTTGCCTCTCCTGCAGGACATGGGCTACAAAGTCAGGGCAAGCAGTAGGGATGCTGCTGTAAGACGGGAATCTTTACACACATCTTGAAATACTGTGTGTCTGTACACAGCACACAGCTTTAGGGTATTGGCTTCCTGTGCGCAGGGGTAGCTCCTGCGGAGCCTTCTTGGGGGGGATTGCAGGTGAGATCAATCATATTCTCCTTGCAGGATCGGGGCTGGTTCTGTCTGTTGTTGTAAAAAGAGAAATATCCATAGTTCTCCCTTCTAGTATTTAATATTAGGAATTTCATAATGCAGTTGCTTACGTACTCTTCCTCGCCTTGTTCTCCTTGTATCAACATAAATCTAATTTTTCTCTCCTTTTAAGCAACAGGCTAGTATTTCTTTCCATCCCACACAAACTAAACCTAGAATACCTGCAGTTAGCTTAAACACCACTAACAAAACCTCTGTGTTTTGCAAAGAGTTGGAGGCAAGATGATGTAAAGTGACTCATGGCTTATATACAAGTATATGAAAGCCAAACTAGCCTTTGGATAGCTATGGATAATTTTTTCTGTCCCATAAAAGACTGGTAGTTCATGCTGTTTTTCATGTTTTAGTTGCTGGGATTTCATACCGATTATGGTATTTATTTAAAATAACAAGCTATGTGAGTCCGTCCAATTCCCAAGAACCCCATTGCCACTGTTCATTACGAGCTATGATTAGTGACAGGATTATATTGTTAATGTCCGCAGGTATTCTGAATATTAGACCTGTCTCTTGTGTATAGTTCTCCCTTCTAGTTACCTGGAAGTTGTCTGCTTGTATTCTTTCACCTGAAATCTTTACCAACCAGAAATTACACGCTTGTAAAACAGGCATGCAGTTCTATTACAGTGAATCAATGGCTTTGCTCTCAGTCTTCTATTTGTGTGTTATTAAAATCTAGATACAGCGTGAGTGCTGTGGCTGTTTAAAAGTTTGTGTTAGATTTGGAATTGAATCCTCAGAACAAGGGTGAAGGTTAAGTTTGCTGACAGCTTGTGGCTCCATGGTAGGTTTCTGTGAAGCTGAAGGTGAGAGAGGAGGACACAGTGATGGGTCTTGGTATCCATCTAGATAAGGGTTGGCTGATGGACTGGAGTTTGGTCACTGCTTGGTCTCCAGAAGACAGAGATTTATTTGCTAGTGCAAGTTGCTGTTGGTTTAGACCGTGCTCAGGCACACAGTTGAATTTTTGAACTTGTGATGTAGATCTGCTCTTCTGATTAATCTGTAACATCCCTAGAATAGAACTTAATTTTTGCATTAGCCTGTACTTTCATTTTAAAACCTCACATATTTAAATGGTGGGTACAGCCAAAACTTATTGATCCAGTTTCAAATTCTGCAAGGAGAAGCCATCAATGCCCAGGGTTGCTGTGGCTCCTTGAAAACGTAGGACAGACCATACAGCCATGCAACAGCCTCAAAGGCTTATTAAACAGCAAGGACTTGTGACTTCAGAGATGTGGCAGGTTAATTCAGCTTGGAAACTCTTCTGGGTTTTAGCTCTAGGATGCGTATATACTATATACGTGCATATATACTAGCATGGAGTGGTTACCTTTCTCTTTAATGCAGTCTTCAAGAATTTGTGCACTGCCTCTCATGTACCTGCACAGTGCCGTGGGTGGAACAGTCTCTTGGCAGAGCCCTGCAACTCTGGTTTTGGAGTATGGTGGCAAGGAGAGCAGCACTTGCCACGCTCATAGTACAGTACTCCAGGGGCAGATTCAAACTATCTGTCACCAGAATTTACTTCCATGGGAAACCAAACTGCAGGTAATCTAAACAGGACACTTGCAGAAGATTTCAGTCCCTCTATCGCTGCAAGAACAACCTGAGTTAAAGCAGAAAGAAGCCCTCATTCTGAGCCCTGTATTAATGTGTTTTTCATTTCTTTCTTTCCAAGTTGACCAAAGTGAAACCAATCTGCCTCAAATTTCATAGTCAGGATTTTGTGCCAAGATTATATATAAAGTGGGTCAGCTATTTCTAGCTGGTAATTTATGTGAATACGGGATCTGTACTGATTTGTTGTTATCTGAAATGACTAATGTTTCATAAAAACAAATTTGTGCTTGTGGATTGCTGTGAGTGTGGCGAATGCTGTGGTTGTACCAGTGTGTCACTCACTGGTGTTGCTCATGGGTAACTGGTCACTTCGGCCAGGCAGGCCTCTCTCCCTGCTTGGACACTGGTTCTCAAGGTGCCAAGAGGTAGGGTGGCCCTTGAAACACTCCAGGGGAGAGTGGTAGTCATTTCTGGAATGAAGGAGGAGTTGTGCCAGTTGGATTAAAGCATTTTTAGGACATCTATCTAATGTTGTTTGGAAAAAAACCTCTAACCTTTTAAATACATATTTGCAATCATAAAGCCCCCTGAAACTTTCTCATGGCAGGAGGCAGCTGATGGTCAGGCTTGTACACGTATTGAACTGATCAGTGTAATAATGGTGGGGATAATGGGTATGTTGAATTCAATCATTAATTCCTCACAAAGGTGAGAGGCAACATAGCTTTGGTCATCTTGCACGCCCACATTACCTGGGACCTGAGCAGAGCCCACCAGGCAAGGGACTGCAGGAAATGTCCCCCCTGCTGTGGTTGCCACCCACGCATGGTCTGTCCTCTCTCCCTTCCTTTGCCCGTGACTTTCCACCCTGGCAGAGCCCTTTGCCTTCAGGGCAGGCTGCAGCATGAAGGCATTTCCCTGTGGAGGGGACGGGTCCCCTGCAGCCCCTGCTGTGGAGGCACCCTTCCTGCCTGGGGTGGTCTGCAGCAGGCTCCGACACGTGGGCTGTGGCAGAGCATCAAGAAGCAGATGGGTACACACTAAAAGCAAAGGGCCATTTGGCTTGTAGTCATTAGCCCTTGCTGAGTGCATTAGTCCTCTTACATCTTTCAGAAAGTCATCATATTATAACAGAAAATTGCTGTTTTGTTCCAAGTAGATTTAATTTCTATAATAAGAACAAACCCCCTTAATTAGGGTTAGGAAGAAGCAGAATATCAGGTGCTTAATAGGAAGGGCAGTAGCCACTAGGCTCGCAGAAGGGGACAAGATGGGGAGAGGGGTGCCGGGGCTGGCTGTGGCATGGCACGGTGTATGGATGGCCCTGCACCAGGGTGGCAGCACCGGTGTCCCACAGCCCAAGGGGTTTGTGGCCAGACAGTTGCTGCCCGGTGCTGCTGGGATGGCAGGGGTGAGGGATGCTTGGCCTTTTCCTGCAGCAAAGCTTTCACCTTCATGTGCCGAAATCCCTGTGATTTTTATCATTTATGTTCAGTTTGTGTGATTTTGGGATTGGCTCAACTACTGATACAACCTTTATGGCTTTATTGCTCGCATCTCGTTGCATGTGACCGCTGGTAGCATGTTGATTGTTGGTCTCTTCTGCATTCCTCTTCCCTAGTTAATTAAATGACACCTTTACGTGTTTTGGTAGAGTCCTCTAATTAATGTACGACTCAAGCTGAGGTCAGGAGTGGGCTGTCTCTGGTGACATGCAAAACCCCACGGTGAACAGAGTGTGAACTGCTGGGGTGCGGTGGGACAGGGAGCAGAACATGCGGCACCAATTCATTATCGGCCATCACCACCTAGTGGCAAAAAGGCAATGTCTGGATTCATCTGCCAACTTACCTGTCTCTTTCAAGGGTTTTTTCCCCTAAAAGCCGAATGTTTAGATAGGGTACGCACCACATTTGCTGGTTTGATTGCAGACTCACACCAGCTTTTATGAAAACGTGACATTTCCTTCTGTGCAGGGAACCAGTTCAGCTTCGTGCATACTGACATGCCAGCTGACGTTCGTGCTGCCTCCCAGGCACCTTGACTGTGTACATGGGTAAAATGAAAGTGTTCTAGCTTATGCCCAGGAGGCGAATAGACTTCACACCACCCAGATTCACACATAATATAGACTCAGTCCTGAAACCCAAGGAGATGGGGAACCATGACATAGGTTTTCATCTTCTTACAACAAAAGAATGGAAACTCCTTTCCTTAAAATGAAAGAGAATCTGATTCTTATAGGTCCTTTAATGGTGTACCCTAGAAGAGGGTTGGGAACACTATACGGTATTGAGGTGGAATGGGCACCTCCATTTCTTTGTTAACAAATGGTTAACAAAACTGAGAAGTTACTGAAACCCACTACAAGAATAGATGTGAATATAAACTAGATGGCTGTCCTGGTCCCTTCTTTGTCACGTGTCATGTTCATCTGTTTCAGCTGCATCAGTTGTGTCTTCCTTTTCGTTCTCCCTACCCACGCTTCTGGAAACCTAAACTTCTGCCTGTCCCCTGGCAAACATTCCTCCTGGTTCACTCGGACCCAGGGTTGGTGGGGAGCCTGGGCAAGCTTGGGAAGTCGGCAGCCACGCTGGCAGCCGCAGCCGTACCCAGGAGCTGGAGAGCCTTGGATCTTGGTGCAGAAATGGGTTCAGTTCCTATAAATCTGAATTGCCCCAACTGCTGTCGCCAGGCTTTGGGTGATGCCTGATCCATCCCTTGGTTCCTCAGGCTAATCCCCTGAGAAGTGCCTCTGCCCGGGGGTGGCCCCGGCGTCGCTTGGCACGAACAGCCCAGCATAGCCTGGCGGCATGCAGAACAGGTGACTTTCACGTGCCCCTTTAAACAGGTGCCTGCACAAAGCCTCAGAGGGTGGGATAATTTAACCATGTCATTTTTAGGAGGTCATCTCTGTACCCTGCACCTTGGGAAGGTTGGTAGGCCAAGCAGGCTGGCACAGAAGCAATTAAAAGGCTCACTGTTGGGCGAGTTCCTTACATAGACCTCATGGATTTGGGGTGATGCTAGTCTATGGTAAAAAATTTCATTTTTTATGGGTGTTTTTACTTCCCCATGGAAAAAAAAAATTAAAAATATTTTCTGAGCCTACTAGTTTCTGCAAATTTCTGAAAATTTGCTTCAGAATATGTTCTGTGATGCCAATGGCAATCAGAGGGCTGGAGCACCTCTCCTATGAGGACAAGCTGACAGAGTTAGGGCTGTTCAGCCTGGAGAAGGCTCCAGGGAGACCTTATTGCAGCGTTCCAGTACCTGAAGGGGGCCTACAGGAAAGATGGGGAGGGACTCTTTATTAGGATGAGGAGTATTGGTTTTAAACTGAATGAGGGCAATTTGGATTACATATTAGAAAGAAATTCTTTACTGTGAGGGTGGTGAGGCACTTGCCCAGGGAAATTTTGGAAGCCCTGTCCCTAGAGGTGTTCAAGGCCAGGCTGGATGGGGCTTTGAGCAACCTGCTCTGGTGGGAGGTGCCCCTGCCCATGGCAGGGGGGATGGAACTTGGTGATCTTTAAGGTCCCTTCCAACTCTTTCCATTCTATGATTCTATGATTTTCAGTGGCAGGTGTGTATACAATTCAAGGACTAGATTGTTGGTAATTTTAATTTGAAAAGTTTCTTTCGGGGTTTCTATCTAATAGTGATATAATCTTAATGAAGAGTAAAGTCAGAACAAACCCAATCTTCTTTTAGTGATTTTCATGACCTTCTCCTAGTGCCCACGCCTGAGCTGTAGTTTGCATGTATACATGTTGCTTAAATGACTGACGTTCACCCTCCACTCTCTTACAAAAATACACCGAATGGTGCTGGCTGGTGGGAGATCAGAAATCCCTTTGGGAGCAGAGGTCTGTGATGCCTGCCCGAACTGTACTTCAGTGAAGGGCAATTACCATATGTGTAATATTCTTGCGAAAACACATCTGAAGCGTAGGATGCCTGGCCAAGGCCGCTCTCATTCTCCGGCTGAGGGGCGATGGGCTGCAGATGTCTTCTCAGAAACACACACCTTTGACCTTTCCTTGTAGGTCCACAGTCCGTTTGCAAGCAGGCACGAGAAGCATGAATGGTGACAGGCGGGTTTGCCACCTCAGGCAACATAAAGCTGGCAAAATAAGTGGGATGCAGGAGCAAAAGCCCGAGCAGCCATCTGGTCCAGAGGGGCAGCTGCAGCAGAGAGTAGCAGAGCACCAGCTCTGCACACTTGGAAAGGACAGAGCCTTCATAAAGAAGGCCCTTCACACCCCGCTTGCCTGTGAGGCTTCGAGTCACCCTTCAGGTAGCTGGTGCTGACCATGCACCTGCATGCTGTGAGGTTGGGATCTCTTGCACTGCACGCAACCGTACATTTACACTTGCCTATATGACCCAAATGTGCATTTAACCTAAACATAAGGCTGTTGTTTGGCTTCTGCTCCCCGGTCTGTCATGTAGGTGTAGTCATGGCTGGAGTAGACAGGTTGAGTTTGGCCGGGATGTGGGTAAATGCCAATATTATCATAGAATCATAGAGTGGTTAGAGTTGGAAGGGACCTTGAAGATCATTGAGTTCCAACTCCCCTGCCCTGGGCAGGGACACCTCTCCCTAGAGCAGGTTGCTCAAAGCCCCATCCAGCCTGGCCTTGAACCCCTCCAGGGATGGGGCATCCACAACTTCTCTGGGCAACCTGTTTCAGTGCCTCACCACCCTCACAGTAAAGAATTTCTTTTTAGTATCTAATCTAAATCTCCTCTCTTTCAGTTTAAAACCGTTACCCCTCGTCCTATCACTACACTCCATGACAAAGAGTCCCTCTCCAGCTCTCCTGTATATTTTGCACCTGCAGTGTGCTATGTCATGCTCAGTCTCCTCTGTCCACCTGGTGAGGGGCAAGTGAAGCAGCTGTGCTGTGCACAGCTGGATGATCCACTATCTTTGTGCAGCAGTTGCCCCTGACTCACCGAAGGAAGCATTTCACAAGTCTCTCTGGTGTGATCCAGTGACTTATTAGCAGGCTGAGGCCCAGGAAAGTTGCTTGCGGCATGAGGCAAGCTGTTGAAGATACTGAGTTGGCAGAAAGTAGAGGGACAAAGCTTGGGAAGTAGAAAAAAAGCAGGGAGGTAAAGGAAAGCATTGCTGTGGGAACCAGCTGATGGTCAGTGAGGTAATGTCCAGGCAGAATTGCTGCCCATCACTGAGCAGAGATGAGAGAAGGCAAGTACCAAAAGCACACAGAAATCCCCCCTGGTGACAGCATCCCCTTAGCACAGTTACCCACTCTGGGCCAGTCCACTATGGTTTGAATGAATACTGTGGCCAGAGTTTGGGGAATTTCTTGGAAGCCCTGGTCCTAAAGCCTGTTAGTTTGAGATTAGTAATTAGACTTCAAAACATGTGTCTAAAGCGTGATTTAAGGACTGAACGTGTCAGGCCATATATATTTTGATATTTTGTAGTTCAAAGCCTCCAAGAAACAGCAGGCAGTAACGAGTCCCTCATCCTTTCACTGCTGCCTTATGTGTATCTGGTTTTCTCTTGCCTCACACCAGCACAGGGTAAATTCTTCCGACCCGTCACATTTTTCTTTGAAAGTGACTTTGAAGCAAGCAGAGGGATCTCTCTTCCTCTTTCTCCCTCTCAGCTCACAAGAGCCTCTTCCTCTTTCATAACATTATAATGAACCAGAAAGTCATCGCATGTATTTTTCCATGATTCCATGAAAAATTCAGGCCAGCTTTTACCTGCCTGCAGTGTGTGATGCTAGAATGGATGGACAGTGAGGAGGAAAAAGCTTATCAAGCCAGCGACTGCATTTAACTTCTGTTGCTTGTTTCTCCCTCTCCTTGGAGAGCTGTACAAATGAAAATTGAAGAGACCAGAATAAAAAAAGCATGGCTAGAGAGAGGGTAGCATTAGCAACAAAATGGGAAAGGACATTTTGTTCGTGTCACAACAGGATCTATTTTTAAGAGCTTGTTGTATGTTTCATGTCATAAAATAATTTCTGGGATTATTCTTTCTAAAAAAAATAAAAAATAATGCCATGCCCACCGTAGAGAGCACCAAAATAGTCCACTCCAGCCACTTCAGACAGGATGCATGGAAATAATCAGCATTAGTTTGAGGTAAGAACACATAGAGGCAACCATCTGGTGACGCAGAATAAAGAGACAGAAGAGCACGATTTTGCTCAAGTAGATTGAAAGAGCCGGTGGCACTGGAAGGATTACTAGGGATGATAGAAGTGGTAATTTGTTTGACCTATTAACTGCTCTGATTGGTGGCCATCCTTTTGAATATGAATATCCTGTTGAATATTTCCAGTAATTCGCCTGGAAACAAAACAAACGTGTTTAGATCTCCCCTGGGACGGAGGGGACTGTTTTTACTGCTGAAGTAGAGGAGGTGTCAGATGCCATCAAGTGCTTTTAAAACACACTCTCCAGCTGGCAGGAGCATCTCAAAATGATTGTGTGTTTTTTCTACATACAGCTCTAATTAAAGATCTTGGTTTCAATTAGTCTCATTTGCCTGGCCTATAACGTTTTCTGTTGTTCAGACTATTTTGTTTTAAGCAGAGAGCTCACCTGTAAGGGCCCAGACAGTATACATACTGCTCTGAGATGGTTTTAGTTACAGACAAGGTATGATTTTTAAAATGTATATGGGAATGAGGATCCAGGTCCTACTGAATTCACTTTGATGTGAGCACGCAGCCCACCCAGATGTCTTCAAAGTGTCGCAAAGGGCAAAATGTGGTAACTGCTTCAAATTCATTTTCAAAGATGAGTGGTCAACTTTGTTAAAACACTGTCAGATCTAAATATATTTTAAAATCATCATTTTCCAATTTCCATGTTCTCTTCTCCCAAAGTCCCCACAAGCTAATGCCAGTAACGCTCAGGCTAGTTCGTGTACTGATCTTTCTCAAGCATTACACCCTGCTAATGCCTGTTACTGCAGTGTACATGTGATACACACACCCAGCAGTCAAGTTCAGCTGATGACCAGACATTAACTTTAAAACTGAGCTAGTAAATTGTGTGACGTGAAGGGAAGGAGCCCTTTTTCCCAATGAATGTTATTCAGGCTCTCAGGCGTCAGAGGGACCTCATTTTCTCATCCACTTTTCTACAGCACCTCTTCCATGGTTGTTACCTCAACAGGAACCTGGTTCCCCCATGGGAGAACCTCTCTTTCCAAGTATAACCAGGGAGCTACCTGACAAAGTGATGATTCAACAGTTGGCAATGGGATTGAGACTTTATCAGCTGCATTCCCCAGGGACCCCTCTACCCTTCATTTCCTCTGCCTGACCCTCCCCTCCCCTCCGCTCTGGCCAGGTTATCTGACTGTGTGTGTTATGTCAGGAATCATTCTCAAGCATCGGTGCAGTAGGTGAGGGGCAGGAGACATGTGGAAGCTATGTGGGAAAATGCTATAGGTGTCCTTCAGGCTAGTTGGTAGTGCTCTGAGATCCCAGCCCAACAGCTCTGACATGGTGCTTTAGCTGAGGAATCAACAGAAGTCCAAGCGGGGCCGCTGTTTCTGGTGTTTTCTGTGTGGTCGGGTAGGCTTTTGTAAGAAACATCTTGTTACAAAGTTAAAGGACACAGTAGCTGAGAAATATAACTTTATTATTAGAATGTTTATATTCTAAAAACTTTTACCTGGGGTTACAGTACAATCCAATTTCTTTCTAATTAACTAACCTGGCATTTGTTCAGCAAGTAAGTGGAACTTAGGATTTGAAAAGTGTAAGAACATGCAACTTCATTTGTTCTCTTTTTCTCTTCCTCCCCCCAAAGGACAACTTACAATAAAGATTTTGGCGCAATAAATAATAAAATAAACATCTCATTTATGAACTAGCATAGTAGTTGCACTTAACTTTGGTGACTAAGAGTAAATAGGCATTTAAAAATAAAACTATTCTTTCAGTGTCAAGTGGATAAAGGAACGGATGAATTACTTTTATTACTTTCTTTCTAAAGTTCACCTTTATTATCTTCAAAAAGGGTAATTTTTTCAAGTTTGTAAAAGTATGTGGAAACCAATAGAAAAAACTAAAGGATGTTCCTATTTTGTGACTTGCCTAAGAAAGTTGTCATAACGTACGATTTGACCCAAACCCATGCAAGACAATTAACATCTCCTTTTCACCACACACAACGCCTAGTGTAAGGCCAAATGCGGCCTCGTGACATGATTAAATAAATATGAAAATGTCATTTTAACGTCAACCTAAGAACCTGAATTGGTTTTACACTGTGACTTTCTACTGAAACAGTGTTGAGAAACTTTTAACATATATCTGATTGCTCCATATATACTATTTAAAACAAAATTAAGGAATAATACTGTCTTTCTTCACTCTGCTACCTTCTGGGAGCTCTGTACACTGACAGATGTATGACATCTGTAGTTACCTGATTCTAGCTGACTGATTGGTCATCTTCGGCTTTAAAAATATTGCAGCTCAGGTGCTTATTGCAGCAGTAATCGTAGTGATGCACTGTCTTTTAATACTCAGTTCTGCTTACAGTCATAGTTATAAAAATGAAAAACATTTTTCACAAATCTTTGTACACATACTGTAAAAATCACCTTCCACAAAAACAATTTACATCTGTTATGAGCATTTAAAAATAAATTACACAGACTTGTCTCACCTTTCTTTTTCTTGAGAAAACAAATCTCATCAGTAACATCGATAGGACGTTCATCTCTGTAAACATGGCATGAAGATTCATGTTACCAAGAAACTGTACATGCAAAAAGTCATCTTGATAAATACTCCAATAAATAAGGATCCTTTTAATTGGCACAAACCAATGTAAACACGCATATTCCTGTCCTGCAGTAATCTCTAACTACCTTGCTCCTGGGCTGTTAGTTGAAATTCAGGGACCTTTTAGCCCTGTAAAGATTTTTAGGAGATAAAAATAGGAAGTGTTTTAGCTATGATCACAGCCACAGGCCTCTCTCCTAAAACCAAGCACAGACATTGAAGGTGGTGCCACGCGATGTCACACGCTGCTGTGGCCTTTTGCTCACTGTGCCACGGCTGGCAACAACCTGCTGCTGGCACTTAGCACTGACATCTCTTCTCTGGCTTAGCGTGGGCCGTGCCTATCAGGGCTGTGGTACCAGCTTCTGGTCTCCTCGCTGAGTGAGACCGCAGCCTGGCACATATGGCAATGCCATAAACCTTCTGGAGTTTGAAAGCTGTGCTTGAGACACCAGAGCAGCCTAAATTTGTACCAACAGACAACTGGCAGGATCAAGGGGTTTAATGTATGTAATAAAATGTGGAAATGCACCCAAGGAGGCGCATGGCAGGAATCCAGGGTAGCAGCCTGCTGCTGTAAACAGCCTTCAGGTTAATCACTGATCTTATACCTACCCGAGCTGAAAGGTTGAGTATTTAGGTGCCCATTAAATGGATTCTTCTGAACTTCAGCAATAGCACAGATGGAAAATAAATAACCAGGCCACATGCTGCCACTAAAATAATTAAACATACAGCCACAGTACTGCCCAGCAAGATAAAGGCAGTCATTTAAAATAAGCTCTATAAATAAATAAATAGAAATACCTCCGTGTAAACTGAATAAAATATCACCTCTCTTACAGCGCCCAAAAAGGGAATGGCATTACTAAATAATATAAATCTTCCATACTGTATATATTTCTATATATTATATCTGATATGTTTTGGCATGGCCAGATGGATAGGAAAAAGTAGGAAGATTAATTTCATTCAATATTTGTTCTGTTGAAGCCAAGCTCCTGCATTACTGTATGTATTGCTGACCATTCCTAGAGCGGTTTGGCTTTTTTAGACATCTTGGATTTTGTGCTCACTTTCCTGGCAGAGCAGGCAGGTTCACCTTTCTTTTGTGCTCTCCATATTTCTCTTGAGCAATCAACAGGTTCATAGAAGCATTTCACTGGCTGCAAGCTGTTTTTTTCATCCTTTGCTTTTTTCAACAAGATTCTTCCTTTTTGAAAGGAATGAGGCTTTGCGTCAGGGATGTTATACGAAGCATGTTGGCTTCCTCGGCTCCTGAAATTAATAACAGTGATTACTAATGACTATTACTAAACCTTGCAAAGTGAAGGTCTCCAAAATGTCCTAAACCCATACAGTTTTGAAGACAAAGATAACCTTGGCTTATAGGACTAGGCTGAAAGTTAAAAACAGAGTTGCAAGATGAGTTACATTTTTTGATACTCAAAAGCATCCCTCACTATAAGAACCCCTACATGTGTTACTGGTGGACTCTTCATGCATGTTCATCTACACTTTTAGTCAGCATACTGCTGACTTTGGAGTTCTGAGACCTTACTGAGGTCTGTATTCTCATAACTTGGTGATTTACAGGGATTCTAAAGATGCACGGCAACTTCCTGTAAGGAATGAGCACCCCATGGTCTTCGGAAGACCACAGAGCACCAACACTTGAAAGCACGTGCAGGAACTTCTTGGCAGGATCTCAGTGCTGCCCTGGACTGTGGCTTCTACTAACACTGTGCCTTTGTGGTGTCCACCCATCCAGGAAAACTTTAGCTTTGCTTTTAGGCTTTGATTTGAAATGGGATAAGAGGAAAGGGGAATACGGAATTTGGTGGAAAGAGGGTATGAAAGCTTGAAGGTCACAGTAAATTGAATTCTTTGTTCTTTCTGCAGTGATTCAGGCCCAGCAGGATTTCCTGAAATCAGTGAGCTCAGGTGGAGCAACAGCACCGTGCCTGGCGCTGCAAAGGCTCAACCATGCCCTGAAATTTTACTGCAGTTGCAGTTTAGCTAATTAAGATCATTACAGTCCTTTTTAACATAATCCTGAAATGTTTTACAGCATATACATGTAGCATAACAGCTGCACTCATGTCTGCCCAGCTACTGTGACTGAAGTGAAGAACAGATGTCCCCACATACAAGTCAGTCTCTTAAGGGTTCCCGTAGGGCTATTTTCCATAGCTCGTTATTTCTGGAAACCGTGTATCTGTAGTATTACTTCTCTTGGGAGTTAAACATGCAAGACAAAGCTTTTTTTTTGAAAAAGCTGTAGTAGTTCAAGTACGTACAGTGCAAGCCCTCCCCTGCTCTTTTAAAGACCAGAAGGGTGTCACAGAAGCTTCTGTATTTGTTGGTGGGAGGCAGTGAGGGTCAGTCAGCAGCACAGGAACTGAGCCTTACCTACAGGAGAGTTTTACCTGGCTGGCAGCTTTGTCAACCAGACTTCACTGTGGGGAAGTTTTTTTGGGAAAAATGCCATGCAGGTCCAAGGTGGATTTTGCAGGTGCTGTGCCTTGCTGGCCTCATGTGGCCTGGCCACTTACTTGGGGCTAAAAATGACTTATCCAAGTGCACAAGTGGTGGCCACTGCAGTTTACGATTGCTTCTTGGGCATTGCTGCTACAGTCCATTACTTAATTGTTGTTAAAAGATGTAGTGCTCTGTTTTGCTCAGATGTTGTTATGGTGAAAGTTACATGACTTATTCCCAAAGCACACACAGGCATTACTGCAGGTGATGTTATCGTCACTCCTCTGCTGCACTGAATGATGCTATTAAAACCAGGTGGTGGTCAAGGTTAATCTGATCAGAGGGGATTGCTTAAAAGAGCTAAACTGTATTTAAAGTGAATGAGTTTTCAGTAGAAAAGGTGGACATCTATCCCTAATTCACAGTCAGGGGAAGAAGGTATCTGAGATGGGTAGTGAACATCATGCCATGCCTTAAGTGCGGTATTTCCTGAAAAAAGCCAGGAGAAAGTGGAGAAAAGGAACTGGAAGCAAGACAGAATCCCTCTTGGGGCAAGAGGGATTGCAAGCCCAGCCATTGATCCCGAACAGTGTAAGCCATTAGTGGCCCCAAACCCCCCTGTGATTACACTGAATTTTCTGGATGGGTACTAACACTTCCTATTATTATTAGGACAAGTTGGGACATTTTTAATCTAGTAACACCAAATAAAGGCTACTATTAAATTCTAGTTTTGACAGTGTGTTTTCAAGGGAGAAATATACCAGTAGTTAAACGGAAACCTCTAAACAACTTCATACATGCCTTTGAACCACTACTATTTGTCAGCAATTAATGGATTTTACCAAACTGTGTTATATTTAGACTGAGGACTTGTCAGTGGAAGGACTGAACTCACCAAGTCCATGAATTTTCTAGGTACATTTTAATTCTGTTTTCCTTGATTCCAGTCATCTTAAGACATCTAGAAAAGCGTATGCACAGTCAACTCCGACTTCGTGTTGAACAATCAAGTTTTTCCACAATCTCAAATCAGTAGGAAAAAAAAAGCTATAAAAGCTATGAAAATATGAAGTAGAAAAAACAAAGCTAGAGCCCCGTGCTGTTAATCATTAATGCAAACACTGCTTATCAGCAAAAGGGTACTTGGTCAGTTGAGTCCCAGAAGTCCTAGACCTGTGGTAATGCAAGAGGTTTCACAGCAATGGGAACAAGAGCCAAACTTGTGTCCCCACTAAGAAAGGTTGCTCTGAGGAAGGATGCAGTGCCTGGCTGTCACTTGGCCAAGGTGCACGTGTGATGCTCCAAACCAGCCACTGGAACTCATGACCAAGTCGCAAAGACATGGGAAACCAGCCCCAATTACTTCTGCTCCTCCCAGGACAGCTGCCTGAGTAACCTGAGATGTTGTTAGTGCCCATGCTTTGTCCAGGCACGTGTTTGCTTACATGTGATTTCTAAGTCGACAGTGTTACTGTCAGTTAGGAAACGACAACTGTCTCCTACCTACAGAATGTTAAAGATACTGTCAGCTGAAACTTGCCCTGTGTTTGCTGAAGAGATTCAACTACTGTAGCTTTGGAATTAGCTATTATAGTAAGCAGGAAGGAATCATTCACTTAAAAAATTTCTTCTTTCTTTTTCCTTTTTTTCTTTTCTTTAAAGAGTACCTGATTTTAACTTTCATTTAGCATAAATCTGTTTGTCCTCTATTACATGACATAAATATAGATCATATTCAGGTATAGAATCTGATCCAAATCCAACCTGATTCAGACTTTTGGATAAGGTAAAATATAAAAGCAGAAATGTAAGCATGTCAGGGCAGTATATATAAGTAAGAGAAAAATAAAGAGATATACATACAGGCATCTGGGCTTCTTATTTAATGAAATGTCTGTAAACTGCAAAGAAAACAGAAACAGGTAATTAATATTACTATTATATTATCAAGTAATTAAAGTACAGGTAGAAAATACATGCAGTCTTCAAAATCATATTTCCATTCTCACCTGCTGTTAAAACTAGAAAAGTATTCATGAAAGAAACAGAAAAAAACCAAACCCTTTTACAGATCATTACTCCTCCAACTTATTACATCTGTTTTTAAAATTCATAATGTGAGATGTTAGTGGCTGAATTCTTCCCCATTGGTTTTATTGCATCTATAATCAAAGTAAATTGCTAAAGAAGCGTGGGCTGAACAGAGATCTTTCACATTAGATTAAGCAGTATGGATACAATGAGAAGTAATTATTGTGTTCAAGATAATTAATAAGGGACAGTGCCTGAATAAGCTGTATTAAATTAACTTTCTCTCAGAGCCTTTAATTTTGCAGTGATACATTTCCTTTACACAAGTGGCCAGGAAACTCAGGCTACGAGCCCTTGGCTCTGCCTACGGCAGCACTGAAGGCGGGAGGGTGGGAAGGCAGGCGTCTTTCTCCCTTCCCAGCCCAAATCCTGAGACCAGCTAGGGACAGCACAGCCTCAGTGCCAGCACAACTTCGCATGACTTCATTTTTAACAACAGTTTGGTTCACAGTGTGGAAACACTCTTTTAGTGGGGGTCAGGAAAGGATAGGTTCAATGCCAGCTCAGCCTAAACTGGTCTGAGTACTAAATCAGTTCTTTGTACTGATCTTCCATCACTGCTACTAGACTCTGCCTTTGAATATCATTTAATGAAGTCATTGAGCCAAACAAGTCAGAGCTGGCATCTGAAAATGATTATGTTCTTGTAAATGTTCCCTCTGTCCCTGGTATTGTCCACACTTTGCAGATGGATTTTTGCCCAGCCTAACTTTGCTTGTCATCTGTCTTGGATGGAGTCTGGAGCCATCTCATGGTGTGCTTTTCTGTAATTACCTTCTGAAGGTCAGGCTGGTCAGTATTTGGATGGATGACCTTAGAGGAATGCTGAAGTCACTCAGAAAGCAGGGCAGCTGCCTCAAAAAATAGTGCCTTCCGCAAGGGACACTTCTGAGCCAGAGATCCCAGTAAACACATCAAGTGCAGAGGAGATGATTTAATATTGAGGCTTATCTTTATAGTCCCCCTCAGTGTTCTCACAGACACTGAGATGTCCTGTGATAGATTTGAGTACATCCACATTTATTCAGGTCTTGCCTACAGATTTTTGTCTTCCAATCGGCTGTGGGAACATTTGCTTTCCACCACTGCATACCTGTTTGGTGCCTTTCCTCCCACCTCCCGGGATGAGCAATTACCTAAGATAGGCAGGATGGGGTATCCATTTGAACTGAAATGCTCTTTGGAAGTCATGTGGATAAGACTTGCTATATAAAGGTAATGCATTGTACAGAAAATACAGAATTTAAGTATTAATAAAGAGGGGTTTTAAAGAAATAATGTATTTAAAAAAAAACCCCACAATGTCCAGACAGTTTTGGTTTCTCATATTTCTGGGACAGCTCTGTGAGGATCCATTCACTCTATTTCTAAGAGTCCTGTTGTAGGAAACTACAGAAAGCAACCTCTCTTGGCACATCTTTCCTGAAAATCTTTAGGGATCTCCAGAAAAATGCCAAATCACCCAGTGACATAAAGGAAAGCGTGTCTTGCAAAGGTAACAGCAGCAACAGCCAAAGCTGGGGGAAAAATAGCTAAATATCTGGCAAGTAGTTCATTATTCTCTGCTCTCCCTTTCCTGTATTTGGCTACTGCTGCTGTTACGCTTTCTGCTCCTTTCAGTCATGTGAAGTGGGAGTTTAAAACATAAATAAAACAAGCCTGAAGAAACATTTTACAAATCCAAACCTGTCTGGAGTAGCATTTAGCCTGTTCCACTGAGCCCACCCATGTTCATATTCCAGTACTTTCCCTCTGGTGGTGGGTTACAATGAAGAGAAGGGTTTTGCTGGCTTACCACGTGCTCGCTGACATCGGTGTGGTGGCACACCATCTGCTGATTTTGGTAATATTCTAGCTGCCTTTCTGCCAGATCCACGCGCTGCAGCAGGTTCTCAATGAAGTGCTGGAGCCTGGCTTTTCCCCGCACTTCTTTTTCTGCTGCTTCTTCCAGGAAGTGGTTGAAAGTAACAACTTCTCTGCAAGAGGGAAAATTGCAAAGAGGCCACATTGAAATAACAGGAAGGGCCCTGGACTCACTGCTGTCAGAAAATTACTGATGCTTCCCCTGGTATTCATGGTGATAGCCCATGGTGGCTGATTACTGTCCTTCACCTCTAGGAAGAGATTTCAGCCTTTTTGTGGACACTTAGTGAAGAGCTGGAACCCTGAATGCAGAATTTGGATTTATGGGCAGTGGATTTTGGTTTTTTGGTCACATTATTAGGTCCTTTGAGAATAGTCCTTAGTGGTCCACAGGGTAGAAAGGCGATTAAGCATCACTTCTCAAGGTATCTGGAGATAGCTACAGCCACCTTTTTTATTTTTTTAACTTACCAGTTTGAATATCAGCCCAGAAACTAGACAAGAAGTGGATTCATCTTCCCAGTTCATCGTAATCTTACAACAGTAGTTTAATGTTGCTACTGGGGTGGTTCCTAACTTGAAAGAGCAACTGTGGCCATAAAACTTCACTTTGGCTGCAATCCTGCAAGTGTGTCAAAGTGCAGTGTTATGATCTGGAGCTAGTGGGAGCATAGGAGATTAAGAGATACATGCGTGGGAAGAGCATGTTTGAGGTCAGGAGTTTAGAAACGTTTCTTGTCTGGTAACACAACTGGAAGAAACAGATAGGCCCTCTGACTGTGGAAGGTCCCAGCTCTGTCCTGAGACACAGCTCACTTTGAAGTGCTCTGCATACTATCAGTTTACTATCGGTAATTGGGTCACCATTTGGACCTCTGATATCTGGACTTTCTGGGTGGGAGAAGTTTGGTTACAGAGTGAGCCATGTATTACAAAAAATGGCAAATCTGAGCATGCAGGATTTCTCCAGTTATTAAACGCCTGGATAAACAGTTCTTTCTTTGCCAACGAAACCATGTTAGTTTTTGCACTGTACAAAACAGAGAGAGTGAGAGTTGGGGGAACCAATGCTTGCCAAACAAGAAAGGGCATGATTGCTTGGAAGAAATACATCACTGGAGGAAAAAAACATTTTAAGCAGAAACTAGGAAACAGTTTGTAGGAGAAATAACTTTTCAAAGCTTAGTTTGTTTGTAACAAATCCAAAGTTTCTCTGCATATCAGTACTATAGTTGTAGATAGTTGCTTTAACTCAGAATAGTTGTTTTAACAGTGAGCTGTTTTGCACTAAGAAGAGTTAGTCACAAGTGGCCAGCTGTGGAAACTCACTAGCTCAGATTCAGACTGTGTCTGCCTTCTCTACATGACTGCAGCAAGAGGCTGTTTGTGTGGCTGATCTAATGGTGGGAATGAGGTAAAAACAAGCACATATTGTTTGGATGAAGAACATTGATGATGATTAGTTTATATTAATTCACCTACAATATCTGGCTTAAGGAACAGAGAGGTACCTTGCTTGTTAGGCTCAGACAATCCATTCCATTTCAAGGCTCTGTACAGTTTCTGTGATTACTAGCTTGCCCAGAGCAACCCTGTAATAAAAAGCCATTGAGGAATGCTTAGGAAGAAACCAATCTAAACTCATTAAGGACAATTTTAGGGCTTTATTCTCACCACATTTAAGCATCTTAACTACTTCAATTTCATGGTGCTCCTCCGAATTTATGTTAGCAGAGAAGCTAACTGAAGCCCTTGGCACTCCAGGAGGCTCCTCTCTTACAGTGGACAGGAAGCTCAAAAGGACAGAAACTCAGCAGGCTGGGTCCAAGCCTCTCCCAGGAAGGAGAACTGTGCGTGACCCACCAGGTCACAGGCCCTCCAGGAGTGAGGCTGAGGAGGGCCAGGAGTCGCCAGCCCGGGACACCACGAGGACATCCCTCCCAGGGATGCAGTCAGCTTTGTGTTCCGCTGCGGTAGGAGGCCACAAGCATTTGAATACCTGGCATTTGTTTATAAAAGGGTGACAGTTTCATGAATGCTAATGTTTGTAATTGTGTTAGGAAAGGTAATTAAAAAGCATTCATTAATCACCTGCTCCGTGGCATGAACAGATCACTCACAAACTTTCCGTTCCTACAAATACCTCGTTAGCAAAGTGTGCCATAAGGGATATGGGAGAAGCAGTGTTTTTTCTGGAAGACTTTGATGACTGTCAGGAGGAGAGGAGGCACATAGTGTCCATAAATACCCTACTGTTTCCCATGCTTTCTAGACTGCTCAACATAACTTGGCATCCTAGATGCTATTATTTGCAGGAGCTGTTATTAGCAGCATTTCCATAATTTAGCTCCCTCCATACAGCCTATGAACATGCCTTTAATAACTTCTATCTAAAAATTTTCCTTTGGGTTGAAACAGTACAAATACTCTGTAAATCCCCTTTATAAAATAGGAGCCAGAATATACCCACCCACTAGGTCTTGGTCAGAGGTTTTGTTCCGATCAAGTGGCACTTCTGTCAACTCAGCTGCTTTCTTTGTGGCCACTTCATTCTCATCTCTCAGAAGAGCAACATCAAGTCCTATGGCATGACTGCTAGTGTCTTTATTTCCTCCAGCACCACTTCTGCAGAGAGATTACTCTGTGCCAGGGCTATGCCTTGGTTACCTGAAGGGAGTTCCCAAAAGAATTTTTACCCTCCTCCTACCATGAACAATAGGGAAATAGTTCAAAGAACTCATGTAGCTTCCTGCAGCTGCTCTTTTATCTGTTTGATCATCTTTCTTCTCTTGTCATTTGCCCAGGCTTTTTCTTAGCCATACTGATGACCCTCTCTCTTCAATTTTATTTCCAGATAGCCATGATGATTTTTTCCTAATGTTTGTTATTTTACTTTCAATTTATTTGCCCAGGCCTCTGCTAGGTTTTTAGGATTGTTACACGATTTCTATCTTTTACCCTCTGCTCTTATGCTTGTGGAAAGATGGATGTTCACAGAGGTCAGATGCTGCTTCTCATGAAGCTGGGGGAAGTTGAGCTCGTGAGCTTATACTGTGGGGCCCAGTTGGTAGAGGCATCATAAATGAGAGCACAGGACAGGCCTGCTGGGCTCTGTATCTTGACAGAACAGCCTCGTCAGCAGCGCTCACCTGAAACAGGGATCATTTGTTAAAGCCTGGCTCAGACCTGAAGTGTTGCTCTTCCTAATGAGGGGTCTCTGCTGTCCCAGGCTGACTGTTCTACATCTGGAGCGCTGCTGCTACACTGAGAAAAGGTGACCTAGAGTTATTAACTTCCCTTGTGAACCTCTCTGTTCTCAGCATCATCTTCTTTCCACTCTGCTCTGCTTCCCTTTGCCCTCTGCCTATCAGCCTGCAGCCTCCTACCCTTTTTCGCTCACTGCACCCTGGAACTTGCTGTACCTCTGGAAGCTTTAGATCATGCCACTACATCTTCTGTGTGGAGTTGATGCTCAGTGCAGCTCAGTTCTCTGTAAATTTCTTGAATGGACAGCAAAGTGATCTCATCTGTTTGCTCATAGCTTACTATACTGATACTAAGGTATGTTGTATAGCAAAACATTCTGTCAAAGGACTGTGACTGGGCAGCGGGGAGAAAGGTTCTTGCTTTGTCTTGGGTTCTTGTCAGGCAAAACTTTTCAGGAGGAGGGATCGCTGCTGCTGCCCAGAGAGCAGACAGCACATTGAACTGCCAGCAGGTTGCAGTGACAGGTTGGGGCAAGTAAGAGGGAAAGACAAGGGGGATGCAACCCAGGAGGTGTCTAAGAGGAGCCTGTACTGCCAGACTGCTGGAGGAGAGCTTTTCCCAGAGCCAGTGGAGTCTGGGGAAATTTATTGCAGTGCAGCAGGCAAACCAGAGGTGCTAAGCAGAAAAAATAAGTGCAGAGGGAAGGACTCTCTGTAGGAAAGAAAGCTTTGCTCCAGTGGAGGCTGCTGTCAAGAAACAGCATGAGATGTAGTAAATAAAGTTATAAATTACAGACTGAGTAGGTGACATTTATTTTTCTGCCTTTACCACTAGATTATACAATGCTCGTTGCAGGACTAGTGAGCTGCAGTTCCTGTTTACTGGAGAAGTTGCTGCCATGTGGACCCTGGAGGTGCCTTAGTGTTTGTATGGCTTTCAGCAGTTAAGCAAGAGATACACAGAGTAGGTACAGAGGTTGGGGCAGCTCCAGCTCCTTAACAACTGACAAGAAAGGCTAATGATTTCTCACATTGCGGCCAGTCCCTCCTACAGAAGCCATAATACCAGTCCCAGGACTGCTTACAGCAACTTTGACACCTGCAACTGTAGGTGGAGACAAACATGAGGATCTTTGCAGATACCACACCCAAGTATCAAATCCCTTTAGAATTTGGAATAACTTTCCTTAAAATCAGTAGAAAACCAAACACTCAGACTATTTTATCTGAAGATGGGGAAATGCCTACAGTAAAGTGATTTACTTGTGAAAATATTTAAAATATGGTCATTCATTAATGCTGTTGACCTCATCCCATTGGTGTTACTGCGTGAAGGTTGCTATCTGTTATTCATTAGGTTGTGGTTTCAGATTCCTACACCACTATCAGCGCATTAGATTTAAGAGGTTCACACCTCCTCCCCTCAGAAAGTTATTGTCCTACCAGTTGGACTCATTCAGTGGGTTGTGCTCTAGATCTGAGCCCTGAGCTTACTGGGGTGACACTGTGAAGATTAAAATGCTTTATTTCAGAGAGCCATTCTGTGGGATAGTCATGCTACACTTGAACTGGTGCAGCTGAAGGGGCAGTAATCTCTTGAGTGGGAAGACAAAAGGTACAGGGAACAGAGAGAGGAACCACCTGAAACTAAGAGTGGAAGAAAGATCTGTTGTTGTGGTGATACTCTCCTTCGACCAAAATAAAATGTTCTGTTGTACCAAAAACAAAAAAAAAGAATTAATTAAACCTGTTTTTTTAAAGCATAAACTGCAGAACTGCAGTGACTTCTAAAAGCCAACTCTTAATCCCGCTATCGTGATGTGACTTATGCAGATAGTTTAAATAATTGCATATTTAAGGTGAAGCCAGTGGGAAAAATAACTGCTCCCCACCACAGCTATTCTGAAATAGCGCTCACGTTCCAGGCTGTGTCAGAGCAGAAGCATGACCAGACAGTCTCAAACCAAATGCATTAGACCAGTTAAAGAAATTACTGTCTGAGACGTGGCAATGTACTACGTTAATGTTCTCACCCTATAATTAGAAGACAAAGTGAAATTGTTTAAGACTCCATTGAAGACAGCTTCCAGCTGAGGACCCTAACTTCAAATGCTTACCCTGTTCAAGCTTACTCAAACTCTAGGAGTTGCATTTTCTTATATAACTTTCAGAAACAGGCCTCTTGGTGTGCTCTAGAAGTTAAATTCATAGCTGGTTTTAATTTCAATGGTTTTCTTAATATTCAACCTTATCTAATATTTGGACTAGAATTCCACACCTCCCGCCCCCCCTCTTAGATAATTTGTCATGTTGGGTTTTGTTGATTTTGTTTGGGTTTAGTAGTTTTTATTTAACTCTCAGACTGATCTCGAGTGGCCATACCTCCCTCACTCTGAGATCTACTAGTGCATATTGATTATAAACTCCTTCTTGCCTTCAAATGCACCCTATTCGATGATCTCTGGTAGTGGAGACAACCACTCAGAAGCCAAGGGAAGACTGGTTTCCTTAACTTCCTTAGAAATAGCATGACAAGGAGGTGTTTCAGGGAGGAAGGTGTTTTCTTTTTCCTCCTACAAAGAAGAACAAATTTGCAGCCACAGTGGCTCAATATCAATAGTAGTTTTGGGGAAGTTATCCATATTCACAAGATTGCTTATGAAAAAAAAAAAAATCTAAAGAAACTGATTAAAGCTTTTATTTCTGAAGGTCAGCAAGCATCAAAGCAGTCCCTAAGGGCTGCCTTTGACTTTCCACAAACTGCAGTGAGAACTCCTGCTTCTGCAATTTCCATTAGGCAGTCTTGTTTGGCTTTCTAATCATCTGGACTTCTTCCAGAAATCGAAGCCAAAGTTGAGATCCTCCTTTTTTGAAGGAGAAAGTCTTTTCAGCACACCAAATAAGTTTTTGAGCACACAAAGGACTGAATACATAGGCAGGTCTCAGAATTTACCAACAGTCCCTGAGAAAACGAGACAAATGGCACTGCTGTTACCAGTCACAAACACCCTTTCTTCTCCCTTCTACCCCAGCACATCATCCAGTGCCTTGCAGTGACTGGTGCAAAGCTAAATGTCCCAGATGTTCTTAGAG
This sequence comes from Thinocorus orbignyianus, assembly GCA_013400375.1. Classification (NCBI taxonomy): domain Eukaryota; kingdom Metazoa; phylum Chordata; class Aves; order Ciconiiformes; family Thinocoridae; genus Thinocorus; species Thinocorus orbignyianus. The sequence goes on from VXBW01000176.1 coordinate 155,743, forward strand.
GTTCAGATCTGAAAAGCTGTCCCCCTAAGTACTAGTCCTGCTTTTACAAAGCATTATTTATATCTACCTTCCTTCTCATTTTGCTAATTATATGATGACCTTTTAACTGGGAAGCCATACAGTGCATTTTTCTATGGTACTATCCCATGTTACCCTCCAAGATGGGAAATGCAGGAATCATCTGAACAAAAAAAAAATAATAATTCAGTTTTTCCTAGGTGATCTCTACCTATTCTTACACGCTGCCTACCCTCCCAGTCCCCTCAGAGTACCTTCCCAGTGACCGCTGAAAGGCAACGCTATGGGGCGAGGCGTTGGCATACACAGAACTGTACTGTTGCTCCCCTCTTTCCCCCTCAGTGCTCTGCTGTCCTGGTTTGAGGGCTGATATTCCTTCATCCTACCCACCAGCATGCATTAGGTTCATTTACCTTTAGAGATTAACACCCCACTGTGTAATATCAATTCACTTATTCCTATTGCTGCTTTTGCTTCCAAGTTTTTTCCATCTTCTCTACTGCAAGGTGAAGCAAGCTAGCGGTAATCCTGGAAGAGCAATACCCTGGGTACTCAGGTGAAGTCTCCTGTGTAGCTGCCTCTTTTGCTTAGTGTTTCTTACTAGTCTTGTAACCTTCTGTCTTCCCTGTAACACCAACTCAGGAGCTACCTCCTCACCTATTTACACATTCACTCTCTTCCTTTAGAGATGAATTATGAATTTATAATGAATTGATGAATTTATAAATTTAGAACTTTAACAGCAGTCATCTGAACTTCCTCCCTTTTCCCAAGCCTGGCAACCTAGCATGAAGGACAGCGTTTCCCCACTTCTCTCATTCTGTGTTCAGTCTTTTCTGGCCTGAGAACCACTGCCCGTCACTGTTGCTAGCAAGCATTCTGCCAAGGGGGCAAGTGGCCTCTTCCTCATGTTTTTTCCTAATAGAGTTAAAAATCATAACTTTTGCCGCCTTGTTCTTTCCACTGATCCACATCCATTGCCATCCTCCCCTATCATACTCATTCTTTCTACCCACATAACTCCATTCCTCCCTTCCTCTTCACAACTCTGTTCTTCTGCAGCACTGCAGAAGTCTGGTTTTGCTCCACTGAATGGCTTCTGCTTTCTCCTGACAGTCATGTTTTTTCCTATGAATATCAACCCTTGAATTTTAAAAAACATATACTGTGTTTAGGTTGGGGTAAGATTCATACCACTTCCCTTTACATATCTGAAGTTCAGCATCTAATCCAAGCCACTTGCTTACTGGAGGTGCCCCTCTAGTTTGCAGGGAGAGGACAAACCTCCACAAAGCAATCCCTCCCCCTCTAGGCTACTTTTCCAGAACAAGTAGGATGAATCATGCTGTGAAAGAGCCCATAAGGCGAGCTTGGCTAGACTGGAATACTAAAACTGCTTCAAACTCTAAGTTATCTTCATGGCCTCCTTCCAGCATACTTTCAGATCTGTCTCAGTTCCTCTATTATCTTTCGCTTCATCCCAAGCTCTTCAGTCTCTTCCATGAAGATCACCTGATATTCAGAAATCAGACATTCTGTTGATACACACCCCAGAGGTTCAAATCCCACCACCTTTGCTGTCCCCTCTCCCAGGAAATCTATAGCACTGCCTTAAGATAGAGGACTTCTACTGATATAGGAGCCATCATCATCTTTTTTTTTCTAGTCCTTAGACTACAGGAAGGAATGATGAAAGCCCTCCAAACTTCCTACACTGAACTCCTACACCACCTTCCTTATTTCTTCTAAGATCAGCGTCATGGCAACTAGCACTTCTCATCTTCCCTTTGTAAGCTGATGAATTGGTTTAGAGGTGCTCCATTACCAAAGCTCTTTATCTGCATTCCTCTAAAATAAGTTGTGTTGCTCTGAAAAGCCTGAAAGGTTTCAGCAAGTGCTGATTAAACTAAGTAGTTCATGTATAAATAATGTATCAGCTATCACTACATATTTAATGGCTGCATCACGATCATATTTTTAGATGGCCCAGGTTAGTCAGAACAACTCTGGCATCTGCTTCCCATCCCCATATAAGCAACTCCAGTTTCACAGTTCTGTGTCCGACTGAAACACCTACTTGGATGTGGCCTTTTGAGCAGTCTCCAGTACAGCTCTGCTGCTGCACTGGAGACCTTCCCACTGCACAGGCAGCCCACTGGCCACCCTGGGATGGCTTCAGAGAAAAGGTGCTATTTTGAAATTCTTATCCGCTTCCTCCAGCACTTACCCACCCGTCTCTTCTTAAAAAGATAATAGATTAGAGGTGTCAGTGTAAATCACATTACGTGCTGATGATATCTTCTACTCGACCCTATCCCCATGAAACCAGGGACGCAACACAGGCGTTAGAGAGTTAGACACTGGGGAGTCAAGCATGAAAGCCACCTGCTTGTGAGCTGTTCCCTGCCTTGCAGGGGACACAATCACATGGGCCACAGTGATCAGAAGCTGATGGGCACCAGCCCTTTCCTAACCAACAAGCAACCAAACCATTCCCCCTCTAGTCCCCCAAAGGCTTTCCCTTGCCCAGGTGCCGGCCAGCCCACCCACAGCCATCACCTCTGGCCTCCCCACTCACTCCTCTTTCCGGTGAAGCTCTTCCTCGGACTCGGTGAGGCGCTGCTTCAAGGCTGCGATCATCTCCACCGCCACGTCCACCTGCCTGCTCAGGGCCCGCTCCCGCCGCTGCACCTCCTGCTTCTTCTGGGACAGCTGCACGAAGGCCGCCCGCACCTCCAGCAGCTCCGCCGTCTTCTGGGCCAGCTCTTTGGTAAGCTTGTCGATTCGCTTCTCGATCGTTTTGTCCACGGCCTCCACCATCCTGTTAAACTTTTCTCTGACGTGTGCCTCGAAGGAGGCTTTGGAGTCAGCGGCCGGCAGGCCGGGCTTGGCCATCTGCTCGCCGGGAGAGTCGCCCGACACATAGCTGGCCACGTAGGAGACGGGCCGCTCGGCTTCCAGCTCTCGCTTGCTGCCCTCGCAGGAGGCGTCACAAAAATTCAGGTAGGAGCCTTTGTGCTGCAGGGCGCCGCCGGGGCTCCCCAGGCTGCCCGGGGTGGCCAGCTCGGGCGGGGAGAGCAGCTCCCCGTCCTTCAAGGGCGAGAAGAGGCTGCCGCTCTTGGCCAGGAGGCTCCTCTCCTCGTAGCTGTGGCTGTACTCCAGGTGGGCCCGCAGGGCGGAGAGGCTGCGGAACCGGCTGTGGTCGCCGCATCGCGGGCAGCGGAAGGGGAGGCAGAGGCCGAGGCTGCCGAGCGGCTCCTGCCAGGGGTGCCTGCCTTCCTCCCGGGCCGTCTGTTGNGGTGGGTGTTAGCGGGGTATTCCGGGGCTCCTGTTGGCGGCCAGAGAGCGGTGGAGGCTGAGGAGGCGCTGAAGGGTAAGGCGGTTAAAACCGCTGTAGCAGCAAGAGAACACACAGGCGAATAGGTGTAACCCGGCCTTGGCGTTCTGGGAGTGTGACTGAGTGTGACCACGGAGTGGTTTGGGTTGGAAGGGACCTTAAAGATCATCGAGTTCCAACCCCCCTGCCCTGGGCAGGGACATCTCCCACCACACCAGGTTGCTCCAAGCCCCATCCAGCCTGGCCTTGAACCCCCCCAGGGATGGGGCAGCCACAGCTTCTCTGGGCAACCTGTTCCAGTGTCTCACCACCCTCACAGCAAAGAATTTCTTCCTAATATCCAATCTAAATCTCCTCTCTTCCAATTTAAAACCATTACTCCTTGTCCTGTCACTACACTCCCTGATAAAGAGTCCCTCTCCAGCTCTCCTGTAGCTCCCTTCAGATACTGGAAGGTGATGTTTTAAAACTATATTTAGTAGCCAGAAAGGTGTTTTTTCTGTAAATGCTACCCTGATTTAGCCTCAGGATTTAGAGAGGGGGAGTCAGTATTAATGAGATTTCCATTTTGAGTGTAAGGAGCAGATAGATGTCATAGATTCATAGAATAGTTTGGGTCTGAAGGAACCTTTGAAGGCCATCTAGTCCAACCCCCTGGCAATGAGCAGGGACATCTTCAGCTAGACAGGTTACTCAGAGCCCTGTCCAACCTGGCTTTGAATGTTTCCAAGGATGGGGCATTTGCCACCTCTCTGGGCAACCTGGGCCAGTGTTCCACTGCCCTCACTGTAAAAAAATTCTTTACATCTAGGCTGAATCTGCCCTAGATCTAACTCTGTGCTAGACCTACATCAGTGTAATTGATGTCACAGCACTGCCAGCGGGTCCCCTCAATAGAGGAATATGCTTCTAAGCTTTTTTTTTTTTTAAAAATATCACAGATATGTGTCTATTTTTACAAATTTTTGGAAACACAAGCAAGGCTGATTGTAGAATAGCAGCCTTTCTGAGGTAATAGTGAAATATTGCTCTTCTAAAATCTAGTGCTTGAGGGCACAGTGGTAATATGCTGCAGACTTTTTTTATTACTGTGGGAGAAAGCGCTGCGGTAAAGTTTAATTCCGCACTAATATATCCGTTCCTTGAGTGCAATATACAGGCAAAGTCCTAAACACTGAGAAAATCCGTGTGCATTTGATAGGTGCCTTTGATGTGATTAAGACATTCCCAGTAAATGATTCACCAGATGGCACATCAAAGGAAGATACTCAAATTGCATTTCAGAGCTTCAGCTAATCTTTAAAGTGTGTGGGCTACCATCCAGGCTGCGACGTTTTGCATGAGTTAGTTGTCCTGTATTACCTTGTCTAAATATGGTGGTTTTCCCTTCTTTTGCCGTCAAACATTACTGAAAACCAAAAGGGAGGTCAGGAGGAAATAGTTTTGAACTGTGCTTGTCTCCAAATTTGGGGCTCCTGACTACTTCTCTGAAGGAGGCCAACGGTGGCAGGACCAGACAGACATATGGACGTGACCCTGGTCTGATCCCTGTTTTCTTGGCTGTTGCCCTCTATTGTCTGTTATCTCTCTGTTGTGGCCTTGCCTTCCTGCCGCCTTCTCCACATCAGCGGAGGGTGAGAAATGAGGTGAACTTAGCCTGGTGGGGTGCTACCTGAGGCTTCATCCATGTTTAGAAGAGCTGACACCCACCCGCCCCCTCCAGCTGATGGTCACAAGACGCCACTGGTCTTGGGGACAGAAAATGTTTATGGCTTTGAAGGAGCCCATTGATCTGCATTGTTTGTTATGGGGTTTTGGTCAGTAGACCTGAAATCCAACAACCATCTAACCCCAACAATTCTTTCAAGATTTCTCAGGGTTTATTTGCACTCTAAATATTTGTTTTGCTAGATTGGGATCCAGCTCCTCATCTCTTCAGTTAACTATTCCTGATGCTCTCATTTGGATGTGCAGTTCAGTGCTTCTTTCAGCATTTGGAAAGGAACCATCTCCCTTTGATATATCAGTAAGTGTGCATTTTACAGTGGAGGACGTACATCAACCATTACATGTCTGAGCTTTATCCTCCCGATTTAAATCTAGAGTGGGTAGAATCTAACACTATCACTTACACAAAGCCCAAATTTACACACCCATAATGTATGACTCATCTCTGAAATTTTGCCAAGTGCTGGGGAGGCATTATCCAGTTTATTTGTATGCATCTCTCTCCTTCAAGATCTCTTTAAACACTTTGCAATAAGATTTCCAGAAGGATAAAGTAACTTTAAATGAAACCAGCATGTGCCAACCTGCTTGGTGCTGCAAGGAAGGTGGAATATTCAGAATATTCAACTTTTTTCCAGGTGGTGATCTGTATCTGCCGTACTGAGACCTGTAGTTGCTGATTCTGGGTGGAGACTGATTATCTGACCTCTTCCTATTTTGAGGGTTCCTACAAATTTAAAAATCATATTCCAAAAGTGAAATAAATTTTGTTTGGCTGATAATTCCACTTTACTGAAGGTGGCTGGAGAAGGGAGTTTTATTAGATCAGTTTGCTTTTCTGGAGTAAACAACCCTAGTTGTTTACTTTCTGATTTATTTTTTTTGTCCTAGACAGGGAAAATAGGTGAGTCAGTTTTGTTTTTACTTGCAGCCACTTTCCCCTTCTGGCTCACAATGTTTGTGGGGGCCTTTTTCATGTGGCACAGAACTGGATTCACTGCAATCACTTTGGCTGCATTCAGCAGCTTCTTATTCCCTTGTTTGTTTACTACTTTGCTTTGAAAATGAGTCAGAAATTTTTGTCTCTCTGCTTCGTGCCCGCACTCCCCACCCAGGTCTTCACTGTATGATCCAGACTGTTTTTAGGAAATGTGAACGTGCACAGTTTTCTGTGGGGGAAGTTTTACTAAACTATATATGGGTATGTAAAGATAGATGCACACAACTGCACATCCGTTACCACTGCATACAGATGAGATTGTGAGTTTGGCTCTGGCAAGTCGCACAGTCCCCCCATTTCGCTGTAAAAGCTGTGCCTGAAATAGGTATGCTTGTTCAGCTCAGTTAATTTGTATGCTGGGAAGGGCTGTGTTTTTCTTGGTGTTTCAGCATGAAACACAAATGCACATGATAATTTCAGCTGCTGAAACTCACCTGCATTTAATATTTACCATCTGTTTATTAAGAGGAAGTAACAAGCAAGTAGTGAAATCTAAGTAAAGACCTGAGAAACTTTAAAGAAGCATTTTAGTAACTTTTACTGTAGTGGTGCCTTAGACTGAGATTCATATTAGCTTTGCATGCAGATATAGTCAGGATACATAAAACATACAACAAAGTTTCTTTTACTGCCACGGGCCATACCCACCCAGTAGGAAAGAGACTTTTGTGATGCATTTCTAGCATACTGATTGAGTAGCTCTCCACTTGCAAAGAGAGTGAACAGGAAGGAGGAGAACATCAATGTACGCATTGGGTTTGTGTGACTGTTTGGTGCTGGTTAGTTTTTGCCTTCTCTTTTCTGTCTTTTTCTCTGGAGATATTCAAAACCCGCCTGGATGCATTCTTGTCCAATCTGCTTCGGCAGTGGGGTTGGACTAGATGGACCTACAAGGTCCTTTCCAACTCCTACTGTTCTGTGATTCAGGGGGACTTCAGTCTGAGGACTGAAAATCAATTTACTGTCTTTTGAAATTTAGGAAAAAAAAAATCAGATCTGTGTTTTCAAATGAGTTTTGTTGTCACAGCAACAAGAAAGGCAGCATGCTGTGGTCCTGCAGCAGCTTATCCCACCCAGTTTGCAACTGGCTTCCAGCCTTTCTGCAGGCTCTCCATATTCATTAGCATCCCCATGGGTAACCCCTGGCTGGAACCGACTCCAGAAAGCTGTTTAGCTTTCCTGTTCTCTACCCATACTGTTGCATGTTCTTCCGGGTAAAAAAAAGAATGAAATGTTCTTTTCTGGGTTGATTTGCACCATTTAGTCCACACCTTGTGAGTGTCATCAGGTGTGAGATGGCTGCAGGCATATTTTCCAAAAAGATAGAAGAAAAAGGTGGGAAGGAATATCAGCAGTAAGACTGGGCTGAACTTCAGCCATCTTGATTTTTCCTCAAAAAAAGTTACCTCAGTTAGTTAGGAGGATAAACAAAATATAACTAACACCTTAAGAGAGAGGAAAACTTAAGACACTTTGCCTTCCAACTGAGTTACTCTTGTGCTCATTTTGAAGGGGAAGAGGGACATACTGAGTTTCCAGTACCTTCTCCTCATGGTATAAAAGCCTAAGATCTAAGTTGTAAGGTGCACGAGAACAAGCTAGAGCCTTTTAATGAAGTTGTCTTGCTCCTGCTGTTCACACTGGCTGCCTTTCAAAATCTTCCACGGTGTAGCAGCCCCTCTGGCAACTGAGGTCTGGTACTTGGGGACAAGTAACAGCAGCTGAACAGGGTCAGGACATCACTGGTGGTAGTGAGGGACACACCTAGCATGGCTCTCCCAACTGTGACAGGATGTTTTATACAGCTGCAATGAGCTGGCCTGGCGTAAGCCAGTGCTGTGCAGCATGTGAGTTCCTGTTCAGGTGTTAATTGTGGGATTAGCTACCAGATTTATGCACTGAAAGAAGACAGAATGGAGCAGAGAGGTGTACAGCAATTGCTGTTCCTAGAGCTTTTCCTAAATGAGATGCTATCTGTAACAGAAAGGGGATCATTTGTTTTTGGAAGAAGCTGCCCCACTCAAAAAATGAGACTGAAAGACAGCAAAAAGCATGTCAGAATATCTTTAAAGAAAGATTTCTCCCTACAGCAAAGCCTTTTCCTCATTGGGACTTATTAAAATATAGACACTTTCTCCGAAGGAAAGAAAAGTAGAAAGCATGCCATCAAAGCAGAATATCAAGCTATTTCATTCCCATAGCATTCTTTCTGCAATGGACACTGGATAGTAAGGAACATTGCTTTTAAAAGTTCATACCACATGCTTTCCACGTTTGAGGAATTACATGTGAAATAAATCACACTGATTTCCCAACTGAAAAAAGTGCCCAAAAAGACCATAAAAGGACTGAGAATTGCCATCTATAACTAATTAGCTGCTTTGGTGCCTAATCCTATGCACTTGGGTTTTTAAAGTTTTTAATTTACATAAGCAGAGACATAAAAAGAAAAGCATTAAGATGTGGTGGTAAATTTAGTCTTCTGCCATATCTAAGCATGTGTGAGAGGAGTCCCAAGTCCTGTGGGAAGCAGTGGGGCTGTGCTTCCCCAGCCCCTGTTCTGCCACACCTCTGACATCTGTGCCAGGGGCAGAGAGGACTCTGCTTTTTGCAGCAGTATCTTTTGTCAAGGAGGTGAGAGTCAGTTGGCCTTAAAGAAAAGGTATTCCCTGCTCCTGGCGTTTGCACTTGGCTTTGAACAGACATATCAGCGTCATAAGAAAAGCACAGCAAGGGGCCGTGTTCAGGAGTGGATAATTTTTTAGCCCTTTTAAAGATCCCTTGTGCCGTGGAAGATGGTATCAGTGTGGTTTTATCTGCTTGCAAATATCAAGTGGAGAATTCTGTCAGGTGGGAATGTTGTGCATAAGGAATATTCGGAGGAAAAGCAAACCGCATTTCTGCAGAAGGAAGAAAGTACGGTAGAACTATGTTTCACCTCTTTAATGGACAAAAGATCCACTAAAGGCCATGTGATGGCAGCTCATATCAGACTTGTCAGGAATCTACCTTTAAAGTATAGCCTAACTCAAGAAAACGTGAAAACAAAGCAGAACATGCCAACACCAAACCAAACAGGGGGAGTCTCTACCTGGTCCTGCTAGGACAGACATCCAGTATCACATAGGAACACGGAAGACAGTTCAGATCTGTGTCCTTAATGCCAAATGAAAGTATATTGATTTTATTGGATGTTTAGGGACAATTTGCTTCTATTCTTCTGTGATTTCTCTTCTTTTCCCTTTTCTCCTCTTTCCTGGTATTCATACGAGCTGCTCATTTTCTAGTTTGTATTACATGTGAAGGACTGGGGGGATCAGCTATTGCTGTCCTGGGAGAATGACTGATAAACTGGAGATTCCTGCAACTGGGTAGGACACTGAATGGCGGGAATTAACAGCACTTTCAAAGTACCTGGAGAGGGGCTCAATTAAACCAACAGGCATCATATAGAAAGTATGATGAAGAGGAGGAGGACACAAACTACAATAAAGGGACAGACTTAGAAGGGAATTACAGAGCACTTTTTAGTTCCAAAGTGCTAGTGAGATGAAAGAGCCTGGTTCTCTCTGGTGTTTCAGCTTTGCTGGCAATATTCAGTATTCATGTCACAGTTGAACAACAGTTCAAACTGAGCAAGAAAAGCAACTTGGCTGCACAGCCATCCCAAAGTCCTTTGCCTCTTCCACAACAGGTTGCATGTGTCAAGGACAGAAATCTGTTAGAGGCAGAATGAAATTCACCTGAGCACATGGGGCCAGTATGAAGGCAAAGCATCCTTTGTCCCTTGTTGCAGCCCTGCTCCTGTCTAAACGGTACTTACTGTGGGAGTGTTAGGTGCTCGCTTGCTGCAGAAACAGGCCTGTATTTACATCTGGTATTTTGTGCCAAGTGGCATATGTTAAAACAATGTCATGTGTAGTGCAGAATGAGGCACGGCTTCATTGTCCTTCAAAGGACAATTTTAATTTTGGTGTTATAATGAGTGCTACCTTTTGCAATTGCCAAATCTGCAGAGCAAGGTGACAGATCATCTTTAATATTTACTACTTTGAAGGCTGACTGTGAGCATGTGAGCAGGGTCAGCTAATGGTTTTATGCACAAAGCAGATACTTCTCAAAAGAAGTCTCTAAAGGCAATGACATGTTCTCATTTACAGGTGCTAATATGTGCAACGAGATATATATATGCAGGTAGCAAACAAATAGACACCACCTTGCTCTAGCTCATTTTAACGGATATGTATCCTTGGAAAAATTAAAGGCGGCGCAGTCCTTGGGAAATATTGTGTTCCTGCCACTGCCACATCTGCAGTGAAAACATAGGAACACTTAAGATTTGAAAGGTCAGTAACAGCTGATATGTAAAACGATTCGCCAAAACAGATGTTTTCACATAGGCATGTCTTTCAGGCAGTAGGTCTTGAAGGCTGTGTGACCAGACACTTCTACCTCCATATGAGGCTGGAAACTGGAAGGACGTATACTTCACCAAAGGAAAAAAAAACCCTAGTGTGGTGCTTTCTATCTTTTCCTCAAATTTCTTGCCCCCAGATGGCTGGTAATTTTCTATATAATATTGTAGCCAAGGATCCTCCCATAGGGAACAGGAACAGAGCACAAACTGATCACATCCAAATGGGATTTGCTCCCATCTCCAGACTGACTAATTCCTATGTTAAACTCTGGTGAGCCTTCCTGGCATGTAAAATTTCCCCTGCAGTTTCTCTCCAAGGCTTACAGGAAAGCCCAGGATTTCAGTTAGGGCACATTGTCAGCCTCCCTTTCTCTCCTGGAACATTTTAACTTAAACTCACGCTATTTGGTTAGATCGGTAAATTTATTTCAGAAATGCCCACTGCTGAAACCATTAGCAACAAGAGAATGGTTTGTCCTTTACAAAAATCTGAGCCCTCCGAGACATAGCCTGGAGAAACCTGTTTGCTATGGATGACTTTGTAGCCAACTATCAAGACGACTGCCTGTAAAATTCAGTCGGTGGCACATAAACCAATATGGTGCCAATTATGTATGAAATTTATTACCCTTAAAATGGCCAAAGATGTAGCTGCTCTCCACCAACAGAGTGATGCCACGTACGAAGACAATGTAGAAGGAATGCATAAAAACTTGTGCAATTGAGGTGGTGATGGGAAAAACCTGTTGAGATTAGCAGGATGTGAGCTGTCTGCATGAGAGCTGCCAGTGAAGTGTTGGGTGTTTCAGTGCCTGTTGGTGCCAATCGGCTGTTTAAATCAATTCAGCAAGAGCATGTACTTGTCTGTGTAGCAGGCAGATGTAGCAACACACACTCCTGTGTGAAAGAACATGTTCCTCACTAAAAGTGTGGAGAGATACACATTTGGGGAGAGACTTCGAGCAGCACAAAGGGCAGCTGAGGAGGGACAATCCACATGTGCCTTTCACAGCTCTCTCCTGGGCTGGCATTTTAAAAGGTGGAAGCTGATAGAGAATCTCAGAATGCTGTGGGGTTGGAAAGGATCTCTGGAGATCATCTAGTCCAACTCCCCAGCCAAAGCAGGTTGCACAGGAATGTATCCAGGAGGGTTTTAAATATCTCCAGAGATGGAGACTCCACCACCGCTCTGGGCAGCCTGTTCCAGGGCTCTGCCACCGTCAAAGTAAAGGAGCTCCTCCTCATGTTCAGGTGGAACTTTCTGTGTTCAAGTTTGTGCCTATTACCTCTTGTTCTGTCACTGGGCATCAGTGAAAAAGGATTGACTCCATACAGTTCTGGAAGAGACTGTGTGACAAAGCAGGGGGATTTTTGCGAAATGAAGAGCATAGTGTGAGTGTCCACACTATGAAATAAACAAAGTAAAAACAGTCTTCACATTAGGTAGTGGCTCACTTTTGCTTGTGTTTTCCCTCACAAAATCTAATGCCTATATATGTAAGTAGGATTACTCAGTGTTGCAGAGATTATTGATGGAAAGGGTCAGGAAAGACATTCCTGAATAGGGAAAGCAGAGATTTTAACTTGTGGTTAAACCTGCCTATTGCGGGCCTTTAGTGCACAAATGATGTTTGCACAAATGTATTTGGGAATTATCTTAAAAAGGTGATTCTCTGTGTCCTAGATCAGATTTGGATAACTTCCCCTCTAGGTCTGCATTAGCTGCTTAAATAACCTGTTATGAAAAATTTACTTGCTGTTTGTTGGGTTTTCTTTAAACAGCCTGATTACATTTTGATGACACTGTACAAACACACGGTTAGAATAAGGTGCTAGAAATAGCTTCCTAGAACTCAAATTGGTTTTTAAAATAAGCAACTAAACACGTGCACATGTGCAAGTCATCCATGCATCCAGGCAGAACTAGTTATTTTTATTCTTCCAGATGATATTGTCTGGAAAAACATGAGATGCTATTCATTGTCACCATTATTTATAATTGAAAATGCTAACAATGACATGAAGTGTTGTCTCAGCTCATTTACCAGGCTGTGAAATGGTTAGAAGGATGATCGAAATCTCTGACAAACCAATATAGTTAAAATAGGTAAAATACAGTTATGCATATTTGCTACTCAACCCCTGCTTCTTCATTATTGTGAGTAAAAATTGGTTGTTTTATCAGGCAAAAAATACTATCATTAGGAAGAACTGTTTCTGTCTCCCACTGAGGAGAACATAGGTATTGCCCAATGTCATTCCCTCCCTGGGGTTTGACTTCAAGGGGAACTGGAGCAATAGGAAAAAATAGCGGCACTGGCTTCCTGCAGTGAAACCGTGGTGAGCTTGAAGGAGGTCTGCTGCCTGGGCTGTGGGACACTCACAGGGCATGGCCTTCTTTGCAGCAAGTTTCTCTATAGATCTTCCTACCTCAGCAAGAAGATATTTTAGTCCCTCTTAGATGTGAATAGAGAATTTTGATCCAACACTGGAGTGATTCAGCAAAAAACCACCACCTGGATAAGAGGTAATCTCTGACACTGGGCTTGTCCCCAGGACCAGCCCGATGTCCCTGCACAGGTTCCCGGAATCGGCTGTGCTGTGGCAAATGCTTTTTGTTGTGTTATGACTCTTTTGAGGTTTCATGGAGATAAGTTATTTCGTACTCTGAGAGGGAGAGGGAAGGGTGCTGCCTTTCCTCTTGTCACTGCTGGCAGGAGAAAACCACAGCCAAGTTGGGATTTAGGGGAAAGTATGGTGGAGACACAGGGATTAGGGGAGCTTGGAATGGAAAAATAACGGGCAGTTCTAACAGCTTAAACCCTTTTATCCCTATGGATATATTTCTTTAATCTAAGCACTTGAGTGGATGAACTGCTTAATAGTTTTTCAGCATCTATTTCTTTGAGAAACAGGACAGAATCACCAGCCAGGTTTTCCTTAAGGATCAGGGGCTTAAAACCTCTGATAGCAATTTCCAACCACGAATGGTTATGTTGCTTTTTAAAAGTATATTGATAGTAACGAGATATTCCTTGGGTTTTGCTGTTGTTATTTTCATGAAATAATATTTGCCTTAATACTTCTTGCATTGTTTCTCTCTCTTTCTTGACCTGATGTGTATGACAAATGCCCGTTTATGCAGCTGATATCCAACACAGGACTTAGAAAAGCGCAGAGAAAACATAAGCTTTGTGTCAAGGAAGGAAGAACTACAGAGCTAGAGATGGTTATAGCCCTAAGCATAACTGGGAAAACTATTGACACAACCAATTGCTTATTGATGGAGCAACACTTCTTAGGGCAAAGTGAGAGTTCTCAGTAAGTTATAGATTCCTGCCCATGCCCCTTTGAATATCCTCCCTGAGATGGGATCAAAACAATCCAAAACCTGTGTGAAATGCAGAGAAATAGTGTTTGATTGACTATTCCTACCAGACATGGGCTATTGTGCCTCAGTTATCCGGAACAGCAGCTGTCACCTCAAAAAGCACCTTGGTAAGGGACAGTCACTATTCACTTCCTCAGCAATGCTGCACTGCCAGGGGAACTTGAACGCCTGTGGCTGCCCAGAAGGTGGCTTTTGTTGCTCAGCCTCAAGACCACATTGCTGTGCCATTTTTCTCTCCCCAGATGAACATACACTCCAGAACTTGGAAAATATCAGACCATATTCCAAACTCGCTTCAGACAGAGACCATTTGCCATGCATTGTATTCTGCAGAGGTATTCTAAATCACATGAAAAAAACCCCAAGGGCCATCTGCAAATACTCAGCCTATATCCACTGTATCCATCTTCAGACAACAAATCTGATATCCATCCCAAGAGCTAACTGGAGAACCTCTCCTTTTTCCTGGGAGATGGCTATCAGAAGCAGGCTTGCATCTGCTCTCCCAGCAATAGATTGTGGTCCTCTGGCTAGCAAAAGAAAGGTGATTTTTTTGTTGATATTTTCTCATATAGGAGGCTATTTTTATAGATGTGTGATGCTCTCACTGCACTTACTCCCTGTTGCAAATTCAAAATGGCAATCCATTGAAATCATCCAGTGACTTTTCACTTGCCTGTGCAAGGAAAAATCATAACAGATCTGACCCTAAAACTGAAATATATCTAGTGCCTAATTAGATTCTCCTGTGACACAAAATGCTGACTTCACCACCAGGCTGCCCAGCAAACATTTGAGTGCAACAGACAGATGTTTTATACACCAAACCACCTGCTGTAAATGCACAAGAAATCAAAGCAGGCTGGGAGTGACAGTGTAGAGACTCTAAGAAATCTTTTTCATACTTACCATCCCTTTAATATTGAGCAGCTGAAAGGATCTCTCTGGGTTTACAGAGCAGTATCATTTTTGTCTGACCGTCGTTTCTGTGTGTGTATATGTCCCCCTATTAGTGATGGATTCAAGTAGCCATATTCAACCAATGCTGATGTTGAAAGGAATTAAAGATAATTTCATTCCTTCAATAGAAACAGGAGGTCGCACAGAAAAGAGAGACTATATACACTTCTAAACTTAGGGAAAGGCTGCAAAACTCGTGCTTTGTTAGATACATAAAGTGTCTTCTCAGCTGGAGAAAGGCTTCTAGTGAAGTTATTGACCACCTGTGAGGATTCTTATCCAGAAGGATAATTTTGATGGGATTGATTCTGTACTTACTTAGGGACCACATGTGAATTGGCTTCAAAACCAATGCCCTTGGTCTCTCAAGTGAAAACAGAAAAACACTTGGGGCTGGTCTATCTCAGTTAACCGCACTTCAAAACTTGCCTTCTGCGTGAGCAACTTTAAAACATAGAAGATAATCAAACTGCAGTGTTTGATTTTTAAGGTTTTCAGGTTTCATCTCAGAAATTGTTTTCTGAATTCACATAGGGATGGATTTTTACTTACTTACTTACTATTTCTGCTATGAAATGTATTTTAAGTGCATCTGTCTCATAGGTGGTGAATTACAGAGGCTACTGGAGGCATTTCAAGACAAGATTGAAATCAGGAGTACTGGGAAGAGCCAGTTTCTGGACTCTTATCTGGAAAAAGGAAAAACAATTATTGTGCTTTTCCAGACTTCTACAGTTTCTTTTAGAAATCCTCAAGGAATATACAACAATAAACACAACAGTTCATTTAAGCACCTGGCATCAATGTTTTGTTGATGGTGCCATAAATATTAAAAGAAAGCATCATAGAAAGACATGGCGATTTGGAGCACTAAAGCAGTTGAAGGAGGACTACAGAATATTAAAAACCGTTGAGCAGAAGATGAGCAAGGTCTCATAATAAAACTCATCTGACAACACCTGAAATAATATGAGTTTACTCTAAGCTAGTCTGTCCTCTGTGTCTAATTATCAGGGAAAGGTAAGGAGGATGCATCCGAGCTTATTTAGGCACCTGCATGTTTTAGGATGCTGCTTTTGTTGACTGACTCCATGACTACCTTAGAGAAGATTTATCTGCCTCTGGCTGCTCAGTTAGGTAAAATGGAAGCTACAAACTCTTCTCTTGCTGTTGTTTTCACCTTGATAAGGTTAGGCTTTAGCTCACTGTTGTTGGCTAGATTTTTAATTTTCACCTTAACCAAACAAAACCGAAGGAAAAGCGCAAGACGGTAAGGTAGCTACCCATATTTATTTTGTTCTGTAGGACTAAATGTTGATCTTCTGGGCAGCTAAGCAAATGGAGCAGGCTGAAATGGAAAAATGAGGTACCACAGCTAATAATTTTGCCTTTTGACTTAGCCCTGGCTTCAGTAAGTATTCAGGTAAACAACCTAAATTCCAGAGTCTCTGCCCATTTAACCAGTCTATGATGGTCACATGTCATGGTAATCAAACTCAGTGGCGATCAATGGCAACAGTTTGCTTTTCAGTTTAAAATTAAATAAGTAGAAGTCAGTTATAAAAAGCTTTGCAAATTCTTTTTTATGTGTCCAGTACAAATCTTCACATATTTCCATTTAGGATAAATCTGAATAGGAATTGAATAGATTTCTACTGGCACACACTGATGATATTCAAGGAGTAGGTGTAGCAAGCTGTGGGAACTAAGAAATTAAGAAAAATATTGCAGTGCTGTCAAGAGTAGGTGTAGACATTTTGTACCTGCTAAACCAAAATGATGGGTCTAACATTTAAAATAATATGCTGATGTAACACTAGAGCAGAACAGTGATTTAGATAGACAATGATCTTTCCTCTGCTATCCAGTTTCCCTAATACTACAAGGAAGCCAAATGCTTTGCAATGCAAATAGAGTGGCAAATAAAAGGATGGTGTGAAGGTGTGATTCATCTGAAAAAAATGTGTCTCTTAAGAAACCCCAGAAAGCAGGAAATACATTCCCTGTTTAATTCACCCTATCTCCTTCTGGCTTCTCTGCACTAGCACAGCAATGACTGCACAGGATTTTCCTTGTTTTGTAGCTTGTGGCTTGGGTTTCTTTGCCTTTCAGTGGAGGCTTGTCCGGAGAAGGCGGCATGGTTACAATGCCTCCTTTTCTATTGTTGCTGCCTGCTGGGATTACTCTTAAATTAGGGATTAAAATAGTTGCTAGCTGAATCCCAAATCTCTAGATAATGCAGATGGCATAAAGCCTCCTTCAAGTGAGTATATGTGCTGCAACGGCAGGATGGGGTAGCTGCAGTTGGGCTTGGGGGGTGGAGAGAACATCTTGCCTTGTACAACACCTGCAGAAATGCCGTTTCAAGCCTCAGTCACACATTCCCTTAAGAGAAAGGACTAAAAGTTCAGTGAAAAGTTTATTTTTTTAATTAAGCATCTGACAGATAACTGAAGCTTAATTTCGGAGAAAAAAACCGAACACTTCTAGGAAGTGCATGCAAAGGAGGACTAAAGCAGAAGCAGGTGCAAAAGTGTGAGAAGTCAGACTTTGCAGTAACGTGTTTCCAATGTAGTGGGAGACCGGGCATTTGAACTAGCTCAAGAGCTGATATGCACTGAGCTCAAGAAGATACCACACATGTTAATTAGGGCTGAGTCCTACATGTTTAACTCCCACTGGTTTCTTAAGGGTTCCAATTCAAGTCAATGTCAGTAGGAATGTGTAAGGACTGCAGGCATGGGCTCTTTATGCTATTAGTAGTCACATTTTAGGACTTATTAAGACTAGATTTGCTGAACAGACTGTACTGCAAAACCATGGTAATTAGCATCTCAAATTCTTGGAAAGCTGCCATGGATTCCTGGGAGCTGTCTACACCACCAGCAAAAACGGCTTTAGAGATGCTGATTGCCTGAAATAGGCTGGGTCATAACTTGTCTTTTTGCAGTGATTTTTATTGCATCCATCCTGCCACCCTGGCTTTTGACAAAACCTTTTTGGTGCACACCTGAGACACCTCTTCTCAGTGGTCTTGCAGGAGCATTTCTGGAAAATTTGAACCCGTGGGTTTGTTCTAGAGTCTAACCTCGCATGCTTGGGATGGTGTGAGGTGGAAAGTGTCTCTGCATCTTTTTTATGTTGTACTAATTTTCTGTGGTAGCACATTATCTTGTAAGTTGGTGAATGAGTTTTTGGTAAGGCAGAATGACATTGATTCTTTCCTTGTTTATCTCTTTGGTAAGGCTGTCATTTCCAGCTGCTCCCATAGCTTACATAAAGCTCATCAGACACTGATATTTGTTGAGACTGGAACCTCCCTCCTCACTCAAGCACTGATTCAAAAATAATGCAGTTCAGTTAACGTGACACTTTCAATTGGTTGGTTTCAGTTCCAAGAATGTTCCTGTTTCTACTTTTCCTCTGTAGCCCACAAAACTACTTGGGAGATATTTGAAACTCACATCCCATCCCTGAATGATTCAGGAGAGGCCAGGCCTCTCTTATTTCCTTAAGAGATATGATTTACCATGAAGCAAAAGGGCACTCTGATTTGGCATCTTATGTTCTCCCCTCTTTTCATGGGTCTCTCTTGATGTGTCTGAAATTCTGAATACTGTAGCTGAGATGGGAATGTGAGGCTCCTAGGTGGAAGCATAAAGCACCAGGATTACATGAAGACTTTCCTTTCGATCTCTTCAAACCTCCTCTTAGGTATTTTGGCTGTCCATATGCAGCTTATTAAGGGTTGTACTTTGAATAAGCAAAATCCTTTTGGCTCCCTGATGAGATTTCTCCACTGGACATAGTAGAGAAAGACTTCTTTTGAGAAAGTCACAGTACTTGTGGCATGCATCCTGCCAGTGGTACACAGACAACTTCAGGAAGGTATGAAGGTATTTCATGAAGGGAAACTTGAACACTTTGGAGGGAAGCAGAGCTCCCTGTCTTCTGCCTTCCACCAAGGAATACATACCTTTGGTCTGGAAGTTCGCGATTTTCCTTGAAGGTTACCCCCCTGTGGTTGTGCCCCAGATGTAAATGCCAGGGCAAGCTGTTGCCAAGCACTTGTGTGAAATCCTGATGAAGCCAACGAGGCTTTTCAAATTTTCCTTTCTAACTGCATTTTCTTGTATTTTAAATAAGCATATGTTAGCCAGGAGACTTCTGTCTTCTGTAGAAAGCTGTTACCAACACTGTATGTCTCACTCGTTCCAGCACATTTTCCCTCTGGCAGACGCTGACAGCCACGTGGGAAGCAGTGCTGCTCGGTGCCGGTGACCATCAGCCGCTCCAGAGGGACTCGGGCAGGGATGGTGGGAGGCCAGTGGGATGGCGGACACCGCTCTGGCCCCTTGGTGGGACCTGCTGGAGACAGCCTAGCTGCACGGTGGGCAGAAGCTGAGGGAGATGGCCCCGTTCCCCTGCGCTCAGCCCAATGACTAACTCATCCAGTTGGCATATAGACTAGCGTGGTATACTTATAGTTACATGGACAGTGCATGCTGCTAGCGCAGCTATTGCATGTGTTAAGTGAACTGCAGAAACCAAGAGTATGGGTAAGAATTTGTGACTCCAGCTCGCTTAAAGCAGGAACTCTGGAAAAAACAACTAACGGGGAACGGCGAAACGGGGAGCCAAGGAAGGCGCTATCTTCAAATGTACTGCCCAGCGCTATCCAGCTAAATAACGGGGTAAATAAGGCGTTCCGGCACGTTTACCGCCGTAATCAGCCCGACGGTCCCTGTGGGCCTGGCCGCCATGGCGGTTACCGCCCGCCTGTCGCGCCGCTGCGCGGGTGCCGCAAAGCGCGGCCGCCGACTGAGGGGCGGGGCGCGGCGGCCGTTGCAGGGCGGGAGGTTTGAAGAGCGGCGCCGGCGGGGAGGAGGATGCGGCCGTGTCTACCGGGTGCCCGGGAGCTGGTGAGGCGGGGAGGGGGTGTAGGGAACTGGCCGTTAACCGACCGTTAACGGCTGCAGCGGGCGGCGGGCCCCGACACCCCGAGCTCGGCTGCCCCCGTGGCTGGGGAGCCAGGCCCGGTGGGTGGGATTTTCTAGCTCTGTAGTCTTTTAGCCGTTGGTTTTCCTCGTATTCGGGTTTTTAGAAGCTCAGTTAATTGAACTCGGTAAATCTGTAAATCTACGCTGTCTGTTGCAACAAACACTCGTCCCGGTGTCTGGCGAGGAGGTCCCCAAGCTCCTGTCTTGGCTTCGCAGCCTCTGCTGTAGGAAAGCACTCGCCTGACTGTTTGCTTATTTTAAATAAATACAGTAGGCTTGTGGGGCTTAGATTTAAGCTGCTGTGTTAATAAACGAAAAGCTTACCTTGGAATAAGATTCTGAAAGCCTGTATTTAAGATATCAGTTAAGTGGAATCTCAACTTGCCCTGCCTTCAGCAACATTCAGTTCCTTTCTCTCGGCTGCTGGTGTTGGGCTTCTTTGTTTTGTGACTCCATCAGCTGCATAAAGCTAGAAATCCGTTAAAACTGTGTGTTCCTAGGTGTGCTTGGGTGAGGAGTACAGGGACTGGGCTCGGGCTGGAAATCTCTGCAGCTGCTGGTCGCCTGGCCTGGGCTGGGCTGCCAGAGCTGGGGGAGGATGGAGGGGAGGCTACGAGGGACATGGCACTGGCAGACAGCAGCTGGCAAAGCTGCGCTGTGTCCTTCCTCCAAGTCCAGATGGTGTGCTCGTATTTCTAGGAGGAACCGAGGGGGGGGAAAAAAAAAAAAGCTGACCATTTTTTTTTTGGTAGGCATGGAGAACTACCTGCTTTCCAAATCAGGCTGCTAAGTCATCCCTTCAGATGAGATTTCTGTGGGGTGATTGTTTAAACTATGGCCCAGCAACCGTTTGATGCTAGTCCGGAACATTTTATGTGTGTATGGCTCTGATATGGCATGGACTAAATCCTTTGTGTAGTTCTGAGAGTCCCAATACTGATAAGCTTGGGGAGTTTATTTCCTCACTGTAGTTGCATACTGGGTGATAGAATCATAGAATTCTCTAGCTTGGAAGCGACCTTTAAGATCATCTAGTCCAACCATCAGTCTAACCCTTAGAAAAACCCATCACTAAATCATGTCACTAAGTACCATGTCAACCCCATCTTTTACATACCTCCAGGGATGGTGACTCAACCAGTTCCCTGGGCAGCCCATTCCAATGCTTAATAACCCTTCCAGTGTAAAAATTTTTCCTGATGTCCAGTCTGACTCTCCCCGGCACAATTTAAGGCTATTTTCTCTTGTCTTATCGTCTGTGACTTGGGAGAAGAGACTGACCCCCATCTCTCTACACCCTCCCTTCAGGGAGTTGTAGAGAGCGATAAGGTCTCCCCTCAGCCTCCTTTTCTCCATGCTGAACAACCCCAGCTCCTTCAACCTCTCCTCACAAGACTTGTTCTCCAGGCACCTTACTGGCTTTGTTGTCCTTCTCTGGACATGCTGCAGCCCCTCAATGTCTTTTTTGTGGTAAGGGGCCCAAAATTGGACACAGTACTCAAGGTGTGTGCCAAGCATGGGGAGACGGTCACCTCCCTAGTCCTGCTGGCCACACTGTTCCTGATATAGGTCAGGATGCTGTTGGCCTTCTTGGCTACCTGGGCACACTGTTGGCTTATAGACCTGGAGAGGAGCCAACGGTCTGTACTGGGTCAGTGCAGAGGCCTGTTACCCTGGGAAATATTAGGAGGAATTACTATTTAACAATTCTGAGGTGAAATTCAGCTTTGAAACAGCTGACATATTAATTTAAGCTCAAAGAATGAGTAGTTATTTCTCAGGGGCGGGTATGGGCCTAGTTTAGCTTTTCATAGCTGTGTAAAATTTGACTCAGAATAAAAGAAGATTGATGAAAGCTTTTTGCTTCTCCTTGCCTTCTGAGATGAGTACTGAGAAAAAGTGTGGCTAGAGAAGCAGGTGCTGGGGATGCGGAGGAGCAGGTGCATTGCTTTATATTGCACTGGTTGTGGGCAAAACATCAGAAAGCAAATCCATGAGGGGCAAAAACTGGGGGAGGGGGGTAGTTTATGGTGCCATACTCAGTGTCTACTCAGTGTTGAAAAAGCTTCACTTGCCACCAGTTTGGCAGTGTATTTGCAATGCAGTGACAATGCTCTGGATTTTGTCTGTCAGAATCTTGATCTGGTTTGGCTGGGGATGGTCACATAACGAGGAAATGTGTCTCAGTGTCATCAGTGGTATCTAGCACACCTTTGGGAGGCAGCAAACTGTCTGTGATCCTTCACCTTTATTATCTTCTGGCTTCTTGTGGCAAGTGAAGAATAATGCCCCTTTATAAATGTTTTCTCTGAAAGTAGGTAGGAAAACGTTGACTTCGCAGAAGGTTTTATAAAACCTTAAAAAATCCCTTACTCCTTCAAAAAAAACAGTGATGCAGAATTCTAAGGACTTGAAGTTAGACTTGAATGACTTGGCAAGTGTTGAAGCTACCAGAACTATCTGGATTTCAGTTTGTGGCCTGAGACAGTCAAGTATTGGGATATTATCTTTTTTTCCCACTTGTGATGTTACCTGAACTTTATACCAGCCACAACTGAAAAAACCCACATTTTTTAACCCTTTTCAAGGTGGCTGAAGAAGTCATGGGATTGAATTTCTGATCTAAAATGTTAAAGATATTTTCCTGAGTTTAGAGTTTATTTTAGTAGGGATCACTGCAAGAAGTGGGGTGTTAATATATAAGCCTTGTTTAGTTAGGCCTCTTACTGCCCACGTGAGGGGACTATATGTTATTATCCTATGAATGACACATTGAGGCATGCAAATTTTTGGTAACTTTCAGGTACTGTGATGAGTTAATATTACTACCTGGCTTTGGAATTTGCATTTATAATGGTTGTAGTGAGCCTGCTACATCCTGTATTTTACTTTTTTGCTTCTGAAGAGAGAACCATCATTTAGTAACCGTTGTAATGGCTGCATATACTTAAAACCTAGGGCTTTCTATCCCAACTGGGAAATAAGTAGAGCTTGTTAAAAATTCAGGATATTGTTAGTTGGGTTTTTGTTTAGTCCTTTGTTGTTCTTTTTTGCATATCTAGGAATGTGACATCCAAGAGAAGATTAACTTGGAAATCCGCATACGAGAAGGTATCTGTAAACTACTTGCAGTGAGCACACAAAAAGACCAACTCTTGCAAGCAGTTAAAAACCTGATGGTTTGCAATGCTCGTATACGTGCATATAAGGCTGAGCTACAGAAAAAAAAAGAAGAGCCGATCTCATGCAGAGCCAAAGAACTGTGAGTAACAGCTCAAATTCAAATGGAACATTATGAAGCAGGCTTTTGTTTACATGAATTCTTACAAGCTTGTCAAGGGAAGTGGATTTAAACCCTTTCTTCTGTCTTCCCCTATATAAACACACATTACTGCTGCCTTAAAACGTTACTTTGTAAGACCATTCCAATATCTTCTTTTTACTTCAGAAATCTAAGTACAAGTCACATTTTTCTGGGTAGATTTTATTATTGATGTTAAACTTTAATTCAGCATCTGAATGCCAGGTAACATAATAAGCATACTTTATTGATTACCTTTAGCATATAAAAGTTGCCTAACCAAGTCTGAAGGAACAAACCAAAACTATCCAAGTCAGAATATACCTATTTCTATTTTTCATTCTTTCTATTGTTATTAGGATCCCTGTAATGATGGACTCATCATGGTTAATTGGTACCCTCTGCTGGCCACCTCTGTTAACTACAGCAAAGTATTAAAGAACAGTAACTATGAAGAAAAATCAGCTTAATTGAAAATATTCTCATGTTATAACTCTTGAATGAGCTAAAGTATACGTGGTTTATTTGAATAATGGTATGATTTTTTTTGCCTAATGGAATGTATTTCTAGTGCAGTGTTAGGAATCATGGTGCAGAGATACTGTTGCGCTCAGGTTATTACTGTAGTGAAATATTATATTATAATTTATCATGGAAACTCTGAGTATATACTTAGCTTCAGTTAATTGTATTTATAGGAACAGCTCTGATGCTTTTTGCTTTCAGGAATATATTCTTATAGGAGAAATTTATTGAAGGGGAAAGCACTGCTTTTTCCAACTATATCAACTATTATTGTGAAAACTGATTTTGAAAACTAGCACTTACAATTTGTGGTATTCTGTATTTACTGCAGTTGTAGTGCTTTTTCCTGCTAAGATGAAGACTTTTACAGTGATTCATCTTTTGTTTGTGTTTTTAACAATGCAACAATACCAAGTATGCATATATGCTGATTTAGCCAACTCCTGGTGTTTATGTCAGTGACCACAGAATGGTGTTATCTAGAAAATGTTTTGCTTAGAGTTTTGTCTTAAGGGGTCCTTTGAATTGTCAGTGGAGGTTGTTAGAGCTGTAGAGCTATTTCTTTACTGTTTAGATTATATCTTTGATAGCTGACAGTGCATTTGCAGTTCTTTTTTCAGTATTTTCTCAAGACTGAAATTTGGTTAAAGCGTACTCCAGATAAGATTGTGGTGGCTGAAAGAGAAAATTTTAGGTTTTTCAAGTTCCTTTTGTCCTTGTTTCTTGTTATGTGGGTCTTTAATCTGTGAATTCTGAAGATATAACTGCATCTGGAAGTCAGGATATTGGTAACAGTAGAGATTATCATTTCACCTTATTTAGTTAGGAGTTAGGACCTGTGGCAGATACCAGGAGAGCACAGTATTGTTACTCACTATCAACAGATGGTTTTGATTCAATTTAATGTTGATCTTGAGATCTATGCTCTGACTGCTTAGAAAACTATCTGCCTGCAAGTAAAATCACAGTGCTAGCAATGCAGTGTCTTGTAATTGGTCTCTATTAATAGAGAAGGAGGCAATTCTCTAGCCAATAATAGACATGATAAATTAAGTTGCTTATTCATTGATGTGTGCAGAATGGAAATAGTTGATAACATTTGGTTGTATTGGAGCTGGAAAAGACAAGGGAGATTTATCTACTTGTCTTTTAATAAAGACAAGTTAAACAGGTTAAATAAGCTTTGGAGTACAGTATTCTAGAGAATTAATAAAATCCGTGGTGTACCTTCCTTCCAGATTATCCTTAAGAATCTAATGACTCATGTCTTAAACCAGAGATACCAAATTTAACTTTAAAAGAAAAGCATCTGAAATGAGCTAAAATACAAAAACCCTCACATTTTGTAACGCTTAAAGAGTTGAGTTGTAGAAGTCTAAACACACAGATCTCAAACATTGTTTTTCTCTTCTTTTTATCAGGTCTTCAGAAAATGGGTCAAAAGACCGGGTGGCATGCAGAGCAAAGGTTGCCATAACAGGTAAGTGGTTGGGTAATCACTTAATTATAGGAGCTAATTGGCTGCACAGTAACTTGTAATACAAATTATACAAACAAGATGGGTATTTTTAAAGGGTGTGTGTGGTTCAGGGGCATAAATCTTCTTGTGCTTCAAGAGGACTTGTGCTTTTGAAGTCACAAACGTGCTTTTGAGGACACTGATTCTCAATTGTATACTATTTCTTAGCCTGTTTGTGAACTTCAGCACTAGCAAATTTATTATTTTGGTTGCCTATGCCGATGGTGGATGTCACTATGTTCAGTGTTCCTGTAGCTGTTTGTTGTGGCCATTCTGTCAGCTTTTCTAGATCTTTTTTCAGATCTGTTTGTGCTCCCTGACCTGTGTCATTAAAAATAAGATAATGTACAATGGCTCACTGCTTAAACTGTTTAAGTTAATTCTGCATATTTTGACATATTGTTAAGCAAGGTAACTCCTAGTAGAGGAAGAGTGATGAGCACATGGTTTGGTAATGTTTTCTGCCAGCACAGCTGTTTGCAGAATGTGTATCTGTCTTTCCTCCTTATGGTAGTTGGATGAAAGCATCTGTTTGCCTGTCTGTGCTGTGGTTGCACCTTTCTTTGGATTTATAGTCATCTGCAGCGAAGACTTTAAGATCATATAATAGGCTTCTGTTATCTTTAGAAAATCAGAATTGTATAAGGACTCTATTTTTAGTTTGAAAAATTTGTTTAGGGTATGAAACATTCATCTAGTTTCTTTTGATGGGACAAGAGAATGGAAGGGTGAATTACACCACTTCCTATTATATGTCATCTGGTAATGATTCTGTCTTGTTACTAACATAGTGATTCTTAAGCTGGAGTTTGTGATCCTCAGAACTGTGGCATAGATTGAGCTGAAGCAGAGAAAGAGGCATCAACTACCTCATTGTGAACTCATGTCTGTGAGTGCTTCCATGCCTCACCCCTCTTCAGATCCTCGTGTCGGGAAGCTTAGCCAGGTCCAGTCTACAGCAAGAAAGCCTAAATGTTCTTGGCCTCCACTTAAGAGATTTATGCTTTCTTTAGATCACCTGTTATTATCTCCTTATTTTCCACTGTGTATGCTGGTGAAGCAGAGAACTGGGGTACATGAGGAATAATTGTCAGGGGACAGGCTTGTTTGTGCTTGGCAGGGGCAGGAGCCTCTCAGCAAGAGACGTGATTGGGAGATCCTGAGATGACTTAGTACATGCCTTCCTGGTTCCTCCCTGCGTTGTCCTCCAACCCATTAGCCTGTGTCCGTGTGCTGAATCAGGTCCTGTCTGCTTCCACAGCTGCAGTATGTTCACATCTGTAACGTCCCATTATTCTTCTTTCCCTGTCTTTCCCAATCCTTGTGTAGCAAATTGGGCATGCTGCATTTCTTCTCTCTTGTATCCTGACCTCCCGTAGATTTGCAACTGGAGCTGCCCTATATGTTAGGAAGGCACGCATGCGTGTGCTTGTGCCTCCCTCGTAGAGAATGCAGTTGTGAATACAAGCAGTGTAAATCAGGAGATGTTGTGACTGAATTGTCTGGGAGAGGCTGGAATCGAGGAGTGAGTGGTAGTCCCTGTAATGTGGCAGGGCACATAATTTCAGAATTGAAGCTATAGAATGGATTTTTTAGGGGAAAGTAATCCATCTGCTTATAAATATATTAGCATATCATATGGTTAGTACGTGCCAGAAGCTTAGACTATTACCAAAAAAAAAGTGAGATTGTGTGGCCAACACCAAAAGTTCAGGAACAGCTATGCAGGGTTACTGAGGAATGTACTCCTACACAGAGCAACTGTATGTTAGATACTGTGTGGGGAGTGCCTTCCCTAATCCCAAGATTTTCACACTTCCATTATTTTTATTTATTTATCCTGTGTGCGTGTGAATAAATGCTGTAATTTATGTTTTCTTATCGATTATTTTGTCAGAAGACAATACATTATATGTTGACCAAAAAGCATAATCATAGTCAATTTAAAGTAATTTTATAAAGCCAAATCATTGGCTTTAAATCTGATTAACTGTAGTGCATGAATGTATCCAATTTGAATCCACACAGATTTACAGCTAATGGTAACTGAAATTTAGGTGTGTGAAAATGGATTTTTATTTTTGATAAGTGGCAGCTCTTTCAATCTAAGAATGAATTGAAAGCTGATTTACAAGTATCATGTTAAACTTGTTCAAGCGATTGACTATCTATATCCTGATGATTTTCTGGCTAAGGTGTAAATTTTTCAGCTAGCATGATATTGGAAGTGGCGTACAGAAGAAATCTTTAGTACTCTAATTGTTGTCAAGACTTATTGAGCACATTAAATTTTTCATTCAGAGTTTGCGATGATAAAAGATGGAATAAAGGCTTTTATTGTAATTCTATTTTCACATATTTATGTAAATTTAAGACCTATGTCTTTTAGGAAAGAAACATCCTGTGCTTTGTCTCCGACAGATAAATATTGTTAAAGTTTGAGAGAGACTTCTGTAACTGTTTTAATGAAACTATTTCTGGTTCCTTATTTAAAAAAAAACAACCCTACTTTTACAAATGCTTACTATGCAAATGCATCTTTAGAAGGGAAAGGCAGTTTCAGAATGCCATGGCGTATTGATTTTTAGGAAGTTGTGGCTGACTGAAACTGTACAGCAGCAGTTTGCTGTTGAAAAGTCATTAGTTTTCATGAACACTTAATAGATGAATTTGCATGTTTCAAAATTGAAATAGCATGCTTAATAAGATGTTCCATAATATAATAAAAATTAACTTAAATTTAAATTTTTCATTTCATATAACCTCTGAAGTAGAGTGACTGTATGCATTTTTGCTTAACAGGAAGTTTTGTGGGTAAAACCCTGTAGGAATACATGACAATTTGCCAGCAAAGTACCACTGCTGTTTTGCATCTTGGTGTACTAGATGTGGATTTTTCCATCAGCCTCGTGTGAAGATCAACACTGACGCTGGCAGTGCCCCTTTGTAGCAGTATTGAAGATCTGTTTCAAAAGACAATTGAGCTAATGCTGTTCACTGCTGCCATCATGTGTCACTTAATATATTGCATATACTTTTAAACAGTACTGGGCTGTACTGAACAAACCAACTTTGTATTTATAAAGTCCCCACTGCATTTGTCTTGTTAAGAGGCTCTATGCCTTAATCTGTGAGTCCTCAAAACTGGAGGAAAATGTCACTCAGTATTGTGTGGGATCAAGTCGATAAATTGGAAAATTTGTTGAAGAAAATACTTTACTAATATTAAAACGACAGGCATGAATAAAATAATGGTTCTGTAATTGCTGTAGTTGTTCTGGAATCTGTACTATGGTTCTGAAGTAAAAGGATATTTCTGAGTTTAAAAAAAATAAAAATATTATATATTTCTGAACTCCTAAACTCCTTTTTGTGCCAGCTAAGACAACTCAAACTGGGAATGTGATTACGAGTAATACTTTCTCTGTGGTTAGTAAAACAAGACTTAAGTGTTTTTAGTGTGAGTATCCCAGTCTTTCCGGTAAAACAGGAAGTTTTTCTTCTTGCAGTTGTATGAGTGGTTTCTAGCACACAGCAAACAGAGTTTCAGTTTGTATCTGTACATAATAATGGGCTTAGAACCTCTGAGTTCTGAGAACTATGTTACACAGACACTCTGAAATGTTAGTTCTGGGACTTTCAAATGAGGTTTAAAATATTCTTTATCCTAGTGTAATTTCTCAAAGAAAATGACACTTCAAGTTGAGCTAATTGGATGACTTTTCTTTTGATGTGGATAATAAAATTGAAATAGTTATACTATTCTTTGGGTAGAAGGTCCTGCTACCTCCCCATCATGAGGAAAAGAAACAAGAAACTTTTTGTAATTTATTTTCATCATAGTTCTACAGTATTGACTATAACTTAATTTTCTTACTTTTTTTCCCCTTCAGATATTCGAATACCATTAATGTGGAAAGACTCTGATCACTTCAGCAATAAAGAAAGTATGTAAGATTTAATGAACTACTGTGATAAGCAATTGTTTATGCCTGTAAATATAAACTGGATGGGGAAGTCCATACTCATTTCAACTCCTTTGACCTTTTAGTAGATCCATATTTTACTCTCTTGCATAACTGCTCTGAACTTGAAGTTGTTGGCTGTAGCAAATTGAGTTAGTTCAAGGTCCCCTAGTTCTGTATATTTAAACAGTAGTCTCTAAAAAGTCCTTCTGAGGATAAATTCCAGAGGAAACAACAGAAAATTGTTGCTATCAAATGGATAGCTGAGCAACTTCTGATTAAACACATTGTTCTATGGCTTGTCTACACTTGAGAGAGTATGTTGGAGGCTCTTTCCAGTGAGAAATTTAAATGAAAGTTGT
The DNA here is from genome assembly GCA_013400375.1 of Thinocorus orbignyianus. Lineage (NCBI taxonomy): Eukaryota > Metazoa > Chordata > Aves > Ciconiiformes > Thinocoridae > Thinocorus > Thinocorus orbignyianus. The sequence continues at coordinate 185,266 of VXBW01000176.1, forward strand.
CTGTTGGCGTTGAGTGTATTATTGGATAGTCTTCAAGTACATGCATTTTGCTGTGTCATGGAGATTAACCCTAAATCTGTTCCAGCTGTCACCTGGCATCGATTTCACTTTGATTTTCAATAGGGTCAGAGGGGCTAAAGTGTGGCAGAATAGTCTAATCCTATATAGTACATTCATAAAATGATACAGGCTTTGGATCAAATGTTTTGGAGTTTTTGCTTAAAATAAGTTTTATTAAACAAAATTGCATTTTTACTAACATTTCTGAAGTTGCTAGAACAAACTACCCTGATTATCAGGAAAAAAAAAGGTTGAGCAGAAGTAGGCATTTTTCTCTCTGCAAATGTTGTTCTGCCTAAACAGCAGGTTTGATAGTTCAATTATCATAAAATCCTATGATATAAAATTTATGGCAGTAAGAATTTGAGGGCAATTCCTTGGAGGTCTGAATTACCATTCCTCCTACTTTTGTTTACTGGAAGCATTTAGTATTGTGATGTGTAATATGGCTAATAAAACATTTCTTTGGCTTTCTCCAGAATCGCAGCGCTATGCAGTTTTTTGTTTGTTCAGAATGGGAGCGGAGGTTTTTGATACAGAGGTGGCTATTGTGGATAAAGCAATAACAGATATCTGTTTTGAAAATGTAACCATCTTGTGAGTATAATTTATTTGTATTGAATGAAGTACAAATATTGCTGTTTTCTTTTGAAAGTGGATATGATTATAAATAAGATTGGCTGAAGTCTGCTAAGTTTTACTGTGGGCAAAGGAATTAGTAGAAGTCCTGTTAATTTCAGTGGATGACGGATCCCCACCTCTGGAAGGGTGGTTTTTGTGTACATAATGATGCTGGTGTTAGATGTGCTGCTTGAACATTCTTGCCATGCTGAAGCATTTTTCTTTATATAAAGAGTTAAACAAACTTGTTCCTCAAGGACACAATTAAATTAATATTAAAACTGAAAGTATTATACAATTATAGGTATAACAGTATAGGCAGTGTTTTAAGTATTACCCTGAACAGCAGGCTATGGTCTCTTTTGATGTTCCCCTAAGTCACAGTTCTCTTAAAACCAGACCTTTATTTCCACACCTCATGTTCTGTTACATCTATGTGAGCGTGTGCTACAGCCACAGTCCTTATAGTTGAAGAATACTAGACAGGAAATTATTCACTGATCTTTAAAAGTAACCTGGAAAAGAGTAGAAAGGTGTTCTCATGTACTTTTCTGTTGCTTTCAAGAGAGTCCTGAGAGGCACTGAACTTTTTTTTTTTTCTCACAGCTTTATTTTTTATATTAGCAATTTAGATTCAAGTCTCCTGAGGAAGACTGACTAGAAAGCTAGAACTACTGAAAACTTTAAATCAAGATCCTGAAAACTGAGTGGTTGAGAGGGAGTGGACCTTTAAATCAGATTTTAAACTTTCTTAAACGCCTATTCAAGTTAAGAGCGGGAGCAAAGATTTAAGTCTGCTTCTTCAAATATATGGTCAAGACTCATTATAATTTTCTGTGAAATACTGCACCAAAAGCAGAAAAGGCACTCTAACTTGCCAAGATAAAGACCTTTTATAAAAAGTCTTTGAGATGATTTTGTTATGGACTGTGACGTGATTTCTACCTGAAAGATAAGGTTTGGCTTCTGGTTTGATGACTCAGCTTGAGAACATGAGAATCAGTAGAAGCGAAAGCAGAGAAAGCTTAGGCTGTGGACAGAACTCAGCAGTAGGTAGTTAAGTACTGAATGACAAATTTTCTTGGTTGTAAGTGAGATAGGATCTTTTCAGTAATGTGAAGGGGTTGGGGTGCATTAAGATATCTTTAAAACAGTTCAGTCTGATTTAGGACCATAGGCACAGATAGGGTTTCAGTCATGGGATTTTTTGCATAACAGTAGAGGGCAGATTTAAGTGTGTTTGAACGTCTTGCCTGTGTATTTCCATAACATGGGCTTTTTTTCCAGTTTTTAACCTAAACGTTGAACTTCCTGTTTGCAACTGTTTATGGTTGAATTATATCATCCATCTCATGACCCTAACACTAAGTTACTGCTGTGTGCTCTAGTCTTTAATTCCATATTAATGTATGCCTTTGCCTGAATCTTAGGGCATTCCTTCCCTTGATTAGAAATTTGTGCTATGTAATATATGCACAGTAGCAGTAGCACTGCTTGGCTGCATACTCAGTTTATTAACAAATGCTCTGAAATGTTCTTCTCCCCTTGTTCTTTCTTCAGTGATGAAGCAAGACCAGATTTCCAGGTGAAGGTTGAAGTGTATAGTTGCTGTACAGAGGAGTCTTTATGTGTAACAAACACTCCTAAGAAACTAGCAAAGAAGCTTAAAACATCCCTCAGCAAAGCTACAGGGAAGAAACTCAAAGCTGTGCTGGAAGAAGACAGCACTGAATTGCTTTTGCCCACTGACCCGGTCATCCAGTAAGCTATATATGTTGATAATCTGGTTTTATCATTTTTTAAAATAGTAATAAGCCAAATATATTGTAGATTTTTTTTGAAAATTGCCAAGAAAGTGATTATTTCTGTACTTACCCGAGTGAAAAAAAAATTTACATTTTAAATAGGAAATGAGAAAGAAGGTGTGAATTCCAACTGTGTCGCTCAGCCTTGAGGCTGATTCTGATTTTGAAATACGCGAGCAGGCTTTATCTTTCTGCTGTACCACTAGCTCGCTGGTATATCCACTGTTATTTTCAAACTTTATAATATTTATAGTTTGATCTCTGGAGGAAATCAGGCATGTGGGATCAGTCTGTCTGTGTCCCTTTCCCTATCTTACCTCTCCTTTTACTTTTTATTATTTTTGCCCCTTGCCAGTTTTACTCACACTTGACAGACAGGTAGATACGTCTGGAAGTTACAGGTCATGTGAAATTAAAAAGTATGGTATGTAGGCAGGAGGAACCTCTCCTGTACCCTCTCTCCTTACGAATCTGGCCGAGCTGTGCACATGGGGACTGTTCCATTAGCTGGCTTTTCAGTAAAACTCTGGACTGTCAAAGGCACTTCACAGGTACAAGCTGCCTAACAGGAGTTTTCTTCATTGACTTTAGCACAGAACATTTTTAAAACGATTTACTGGTTTTCAGTGTTCGTAGAAATAACTGCTGTTCTTAGTAATTTACCTGTTGCCTTTTAAAAAGTCTTTCATACACTTTTTTAATGAAGCTAATTGCCTACTAATATTTCCCAGCTACTTTAATTTCGGGATTTAAGCAGACCAAGTGTCTCATTTGCAAATACCAATAATACTGGTTGTTTGTTTTTTTTTTTTAAATTAAAGCATTTTTTTAAAGCAATTACTGGGGGTTTTTTTGCTGAACTGTAAAGAATCAATGCCCAGTTCTTTTGCCAGGTGTTGAGTGTAGTTTTAGTCTAGCTTCACATACCTATTTGCCTGGATTTTAAAAGGACGCATATTCTATCTTTGTCAAACGGATGTTACCATACACTGATATTACTGTTTCAATCAAAAGTACACATCCAAGAGATCTTATCCACAGAGCAGAGCAAATTTTATCACTAACTTTCCCATGTGTTCCAGCTAATGACAATGTATCTTTCAATCTGCATCCTCTCAGGTGGCCGCGCTTTCCACAGGCTCCAGTTGCGCGATGACACTCTATCATTAGATAGAGTTTGCTTCAGATATAACCACAGGTTTATTTGCTGGCCATACTCCCTTGAATATAGATTGCCTGTCTTTTAAGGAAGAGGCGTCAGCAGACAATCTGAACAGCTGCCTCCTCCCTTGGGTTTTGCTTTGGGTTTCTCGATTGTGACTGTATTTTGCTTTCCTCCATCTTGAAGTTTGTTGTTTCTACTGTAAATAATTATCGCACAGTGGCTGTTGCTTCCTTAACAGAGTTAAACGGACAATGATGGCTTTGCTAGGTGATTAAAAAGGCTTCTTGGAAAGAAATTACTTATTACAGGCAGAAAATAAGTCGTCAGTTTTTTTTTATAGGCTCCCCTTAGGATTTATATTAGTAAGACCTTGCTATATAGGCCTTATAAAGGGGAAGAGATTGCAAGATTACAAGAGATCTTTCAAGTATTCCCAGAGAGTTTTACCAGTCCAGCAGATGAAATTAAACTGCAACAAAAAAAGGAATTTTCTGTATCTTTTCTCTGTAGATTTCATATGTACAGGCTTTTTTTCTGTTCAGAGCACACATGGGTCAAGTTCTCCATTTTCCAAAACCTCTGTGATCCCTTTGTGTCAAACTTCTTGGCTTAGAAATCCCTCTGGTTAGTGAGGAAACTGTCAGCCTTGTAACTTCTTGCAAAAGCTTAGCAACAAAGTGCTTTGAATGGTTGCTTATGTTGGTTAATTGCAGTTATGCTGGTGTTCTCTCTACTTTTAATTATTTTACTTTTCATATCTATACAGTCTTTGCCTGCTTCATTTTTCTATTCCAGCTTAATGGTTTTTGGTTGTTTTTTTTTTTTTAACTTGTTGCATTTGTGGTAGAAGGAAAATGTTTCGTGTGATTCTGCTATTTAATTCCAGAGTAACTAGGTTGCTCTTTGGATAAATCATTGGAGAGGCTCCCTGAAGTGCATGTTTATTCACTTGCAGAACTGGCCTACACATGGCTTGTCCTTAGTGCCTTTTATGTATTGTCCTCCCCTGGGCTGGAGTCACGGCTTCCGTGTCCTGTGTTTGAATTGGCAGATTCAGAGTGATATTTGGCTGCAAGAACACAGTTTAATCTAACGGCCTCACTTTTATGGTTCGGTTCTTTTTAGTACCTGAAGCTTATATTTCTCTTTACTTTCTGTCGTTTAAGATCTCATTGAAAGGTGAGCATAGTCTATTTAATTATATTTTTTTTTCCCACTCAATTCCTCCACTACATATCCGGATGAGTGAACCAAGACTGGGATTTCTAACATTGGGATTAATATTCAGGAACAGATTCTGGAAGCTGAGATGTATTAATTAATATGCATCAATAGAAAGGGTGAGATAGCTTCATCTTCCCACGCCAGTGTCTGTGTGGCAACTTTGGTGCCTCTGTCTTTTGATCAGTAAACAGATTTAACAACAAGCCTTTGCCACAGGCATGTTGTGGAGACGAGCTGTTTTTTTTTTTGTTTTTTTTTTCGAAGAAAGTTATTACATGGTAAAGTACTATAGATATGCAAAGTACTGAACGAGATGCAGCAAGCAGATTATTCTTTGTTATACAAAGAAACTGCCATTTAAGGCAGTTAGCTAATTCTGTGAAATGCAGAGGCAAAATGTAGTCAACAATCCTGATTAGCCAGTTAAATTTGAAAAATATTTGCAGATAAAATGTTTCTAAATTATATTGCAGCTGGCTGAAAGGAATGACTGTTATATTTTAGAACGAAAATGTTACTGTGAAGCATATTTTAGAAGTGAAGTAGCTATTTTTTTTGGCAAGATCGTTGTTATAATTAGTCATGCTTTAGAAAAAAAGTAAGTTTATAATCACCACCAAAGTTTTGTCTGTAAGAAGAAACTGAACTTTTTGATACGGTTTAAATATAATAGTAAATTATTGCTCAACTACACAGCAACACATAATCAGTGGAGAATCCTTTAACAGGGAACAGTCTAGCAGGGAATATATGCAGATACTGATGAGTTGTTGTTCAGATTGCCCTCTTGAAGTATTTCACAGCAGTGTTTTTTCACCTAGATTGCTATATCCTATTTAATTTTCTCTTTATTCCCTTGAGATAGATGTGTAACAGACCTCCCTGCTAAGCAACTTGCTGCTTTTCCTCTTCCTCCTCCTTCATTAAGGTTATGGCTAGGTGGGCATCTGCTTCGTTCCTCTGCAGAGCCAAAGATTTTAAAACTGTATGTTGCTGCTGTACTATTAGGAACATTTGAAAAAATATTATGATAGAAAATTGTCTTTTAGTGATGTTAGTTCAGTAGTGTCTTCTTACCTTTTGCAGTACTAAGCTTTCTTATGCTGTATTGAACATATCTTAAGGATCTTATGCTAGATCATGTTAGGGAGAGTATTTAATGATTTCGAGGAGTTTGTTTTCTTGTGAACTCTGTTTAAACTGCTATTAGCCAGGTGGAATTCTTACTGCATTGCTGGACTGTAAATCTGTTACTTGCTCTGAAGAGTATTTGGGGGAAAAGGTTAAACATGTACCAAATTTATACTAGTTTATTCCAAGAATTGCATTCCACATGCACTGTACTGAATTGTAAATGTGATTTTTTTTCCCTAGGCAAAATCCAAACCAAAGATACAACATTCTGAAACGTATAAACATAATAAGTGAAAGAGTCCTTTATACTACAAAACTGACTGTAGGATTTCTACGCAGATTTCTGCATGTGAAGAATCAAGCTAGTAGATGCTATTAAATATATATATATATAAGCAACTATTTCATAAAGTGTAGTCTGCACAGACAAAGCAAAAGAGCAGAGCAGCATGGAGGAGCAGTATTATAAAGCCTTTTAATTTTTAACCTGTATTTTCAGATAAAGTTGATGTCATCAGTTGTTCTATTAACTATAGCAATTGTTGAACCAATTACCAAATCTGGTTGATTTAGGTCTTGGGATAAAAACTATGAAACTGTAAAAAGTTACTTGGTGTCTGACTAGAGGAGGGAGATACTTTTAGCATCCTCAGGGTGCAGAGAGGTTGGATAGCACAGGCTCTACGCCTGGGTTTGGCAGCTCAGTGGTAAGCGCAAGCCCAGGTTGTAGGCAGTGGCCACAGGAGAACTCTCCTGGCTGGCAGGTTCAAGAGCGGTGGCTATGGGAAGAGCCACCAGGTGGGGCCTTGTGGCATTGGCCTGGAAGCTGTGGGCTGGGAGGGGACTGGATTTATGCACAGGATGGGGGCAGGAAATAAGGATCTAGGAAGCAGATGAACAGACTGTGGGACAGTGTTTGTTTACAAGGAAAACCTGAGATACAGGAGTTCTGTGGGAAGATGTTGGGGGGTGGCAATCTGTGGTCACTGACAGGTGCTGCCTTGCACCTTGGCCTTCACTTGTACCTGGTGTGTTATCTCAGACACGTCTAGACTCCCTTTAATTATTGCCTGGGCAACGTGAAGCAGAAATGTCTTAAAGGTGCCTTTTCTTTCACATTCAGCGGAGCAAAGTACAGTTTGCTGGCGTACACCACATTGGGGCTGGAGAGTGCTGAGGACAATTTCAGGACCCACAACCTTACCATTACAGGAAATGGTAAGTACATATGGTACCAATTTAAGGAAATAAAAACCCAGTAACATTTCATATTTCTCTCTGTTGTAAACTAAAGAGCTTAAAGAGATTATTTTTCTTGATACTTAATATAGAACAACTTCAACAAAATATTCAACGGCTCGCTCTAAAACAGGCATCTATTAACAGCTGAATAAACTATAAGTTGAGTAAAATTTCAAGTCCAGATGAAGATTTAATTCTTTGGGGAGTTTCTTCTGTCATTTGCATCTTGATCTTGCGTGTGTTGTACCTGTATACAAATTATTTCCCCTTCCTTGCAACCAAGGAAGGGTATCAGAATGAAGAACAGCTTTTTTCCTCTGTAGTCAGAAGGAAAGTAGAAAAATAGCTTCGGTTATAGCAAGGGTATTTCAGGCCCAGATTTAGCAGAGGGCATAAGCATGTGTGCTTGCAATTTGCCTTGGTCACTGTACCTCAGCTCTGGGACAGCACGAGTTGGCAGCACTCAGCCTGGGTGCTAACACAGGGTCTGTGGTTATGCTGCAGGCGAAGGTAATGATTTAAGTAGCAGCAGTACAGCTCCATTATTTTCTGGAAGGATAGCCCTTCCCATAAACCGCTCTAATTGGTAGTTTAAGACATGAGAAGATCACTGGATTTCACTTGTAGCTTCTGGGAAATTTATCTTTTACTTGCGTAAACTTGACCTCAAAGAGAATTTCACTTTTTACACTTCATTAATTCTGAATAAGTACAGATTTGAAGAGTTACAGGGTATTTGTTTCTTGATGGGGTTAGATTACTAATTTTGAGTATCTCTGATATTTGTAAGTCTTTCCTTATTAGTACCTTATACTCTTTCTTAGTGAAATTCCTTCTAAAGTCATTAATTTACATAACAGTCTGGTGAGAAATGATATACCCAGATATTTTGGTTCATTACAAGCATTTTTAAGACATGACTCTAAGACAGGGTCATGTCAATGAAACGTTGTATTACCTGCTTCTAATTTCGGAAGACAGAGCCTATTACATAGCAGAGCTGAGTGAGAAGGGATATTGCAATTCATTAGAAACTCCTTGAAATACAAAATACTCTTGTAGTACTGAAGACAGAAGTAGATATAAATTCTAAGCCTTAACAAAACAATCAGAAATAAAGTGCTTGTGGAAATGTAGCCGTGTGCCGCAATGGAATGGGCTCAGGGATGCTACGGAGATGTCCTAGATGAGATGGCCAGTCTACCTATCTTTCAAAATGTTTCTAGCTGTGTAATGAAATTTAGAGCATTATTTTATGTAAGAACAACTAATTCTGGCAGAACAGTATCCCCATTTTCACTTCAAAATTCTTTTGGAAATTCTTGTGGCTTTTTTTTTTTTTAATAAAAACCTTACTGAAGACTAAAAATTAGATTTAGTCTAATCATATAGTGAAGTCACTTTCTTTAAATAGAAAAAGGCTTATTTACATTCATGATCTTAAGAAAAAATGCATACATAGAAAGCTAAATTATATTTTAGGCAGAATTTCAGAACTAAGTGTTTGTCCTTCTTTTGCCCGGTCTTTTTCCCCAGAGGAATCCTCTTTTTGGCTCCCCCTGTATGGAAACATGTGCTGCCGTTTAGTTGCTCAGCCTTCCTGCATGGCCAGGGACATGATGGCGGGATTTCTTAATCAGCAGGTAAGAAGACCTTGCTTGTGTTTATGTCCTTGTCTGTTAATAGCTGTCACTAAGAGTCAATTGTTAAAACATTTGCTTTTACCTGAAGCGTTTTCTTGAGGACTGTTATTTGTCATCAGCTCTGTCTTGAGCAAGGGAAAAATTCTCTCTCAGAGCTCCGTTTACAAACAGTATCTTCAGTGGCTAAGCGTGAAGAAATAGCTGTTTCCTTGATGTTCTTATCAATACCATTATTTAGGCTGTTAAATAAAGATCAAGTATAGTTCTTGTTTCAAAATTGGGTTTGGCTGGTACTTGATGGCGGCAGTTCTAATAATCCAGTGGCTCTCATCCTTGTACGTACCTCTCGTTGTGCTGGCACAAGAGTTCATCTCACAGCATGGGGAATCTGCCTGGTGAACCCAGCCATATTTAAACCCATCCCTTCAAAAATGATTCGTGTGAAGTCAATTTAATTCTCTATTTTGGTTCATCGCACAAGTAGGCAAACGAGAAGGTGATAGCAGAGGGCCAGAGGGGCTGGGTCATTTGTCCGGAGTGCTGAATTACAGACTTTAAACTGGTTGTGAAACTATAATGCGTTTATGAAAGCTGTTAAGAAAATTCATTTGAGAAAGTGGAAGTTCTAAACTGTCTTTGCTTGGCATTTGTTGAATATACTGTGTATTTCCAAAGTGAGATACTCTTTTTATCTCTCTTACTGTGTAATTAATGTAGTTAATAAAGGTGGTTTCTTTCTTACAGTAGACACCAGTTCTAGATTTCTTTCTGTGTGAACCCACATTGTTCACGTTCGGTATTGTTAGTGTCACACTGCAATAAATCTGTGAAAACTGTAAAACACCAAAAGACATTTTGCTAACATTTCAAAAGTCGGTGATGGAAATATTCTACCACAGGAAGACTTTGTTTTAGGAAACAACTCAGGATGGCTAATGTATACCTTATAATACGCTCTTAAGTTGTGTTTCATGTTGGCAATTTCTGAATACTTCTTCCCTTTAGCAAACGATAGGAAGCCTAACTAGCTGGAGGAGGCTGTATTGTGTACTAAGAGGTGGCAAGCTCTTGTGTTATAACTCACCAGAAGAAATTGAGGCTAAACTGGAGCCAGCATTGACAGTTTCCATCAACAAGGTAAAATTGGTTGTATTGGGGTTTTTTGGTTTGGGTTTTTTGTTTGTTTGGGGGGCAGCTGTTTGTGTTTTAAGACATGGCTACAGTCATTTGGGCTCTAAGCTGCTGGTGTGCAGAATGCTTTATGGGTAGCACGTGGGCGGGATGTGCTTCAGTGAAATTTGCAGTCGCTGAGTTTTTTAGCAAAGACGATACGTTTCTTAGCTGTGGACATAAGTTTATTCTATTGCATTAGGGTGGTTAATGTAGAGGTAAAAAAGGATGTTTTTCTTTAGGAAAAGTGATAACTTGTTATATGACAATTTCATAAGACAGTCCTTGGAAATGTATTGCATACAGTCCCTTAACAATGCCGTGGTAGACTTTTATCCTCAGCAAGGTGGAATTTTAACAAAAGCTTTTTTGTTGTTGTGTGCTATTTGGCCACAGTCTTAATTAGAGAGCTGGAAAATTGTTCAAAAGATTTTAGTGCCTTAAAATAAGCTGCTTTTCTTAATACTGGTTTTGTACAGGGCTCAATAACATTGGAAGGTCTGTTCTCTAGGTGACATTACTGCTGCTTTTCATACCCTGAATAGAAAGACTGAGTTTAAAATGTAAAGTTAAAATATCACTATTTGGCTAAAGAAACATTAATTACTTAATTTGAAGCAATATTTAATTGTTCAATTTAGGAATGTGATTGAAAGGACCTTCTAGAATGGCGAGCATCAGAGCGGACAGACGCTTTCAAAAACTGGTTTTGGTGCAGACATCAAGAGTTAATACCACAAAAGGACAGGCAGAGGAGTTTGATGTTACTTGCAATTGAAATAGCTGGATTCATCCTACAGAAGTAAATTTACATGTTTGGAGACATTGAGGTGCTGGAGCAGGTCCAGAGAAGG
>VXBW01000176.1:196235-224605 GCA_013400375.1 Thinocorus orbignyianus
CATTGGTTGGACTAGATGATCTCAAAAGGTCCCTTCCAACCTGGGTGATTCTGTGATTCTGTGAAACTGTGTTAAGCACAGGTCAATCTGAATCCTGTTACTCATTTTGGGGGCAGGAGGAGAGCTGGCTTCAACTGTGGTTCCCTTTAATAAATTCTTTTACCTGGTTCATTACGTAGCCACACAAATGCGTAAGTGGTAAAAGAATGGGGTGAGGCTACGACTGGGAATGTGTAGGGACAGAGAATAAGAAAGAACCGCCTCCTGCAACAGCAGTATCACCTTTTGGTGGCTGTAAAGTTTCTGGAAAATACGACTGTGTTCTCACCTACAGTGAGGCTTGCATATAAACCGTACATTTAAACTAGATATAGCAATATGACCTGCTTGTGTTAGGGCTTCTTTTTTAATGTGCTAAGATTTCAAATGATTCCTTAATTAAAAACACCATTCTGATAGTGTTTTATCTTTTAATAAAACCAATTTTTCTTCGTTTTGTTCATGCATTTACATTAAATGTTTAAACTCTGATACATATTTAAGCAGGTTTACTTGCCTACCTACCTCTTCAGTTGCTTCTAATTGCAGTAGTCAGCTTTGCCATAACTCTGTTTTGCAGCTGTTCACAGTATCAGCTACGAAATGGTAAATGTTAATAAATTATAGAATAACTAAATCCATATTCTAAAATGTGACAGTAATTTTAAAAGTTATATATCAGGCTAGTTCATATCTTTCCTTGGAGGTCTCTGTTTTGGTCTGTATCCTAGTTTTGCTTTTCCTTTTAAAATAACTATATTCTACTAAGGTATTTTGGTCCTTAAAGTTACTGATACAATTAGAACCTAAAATGCAGCTTACTAAGCCTTTGCTGGGACACTGTCTGTACATTTGCAGAGTATCCTTAAAGCTAACATGTAGAAGGTACATACATCATGTATCTTAATACCATTTTACAAAAATATTAGACTGCTGGAAAATATGACTGTGAATCCTTCTTCAGTTTTAATTAAAACCAGAAAAAATCTGCAATTTAAAACATATTTGGATACTTTACCACTTAAACAGTTTCTCTCGAAAATAACTTAATGCCTGCAGATATATTTTTTTTAATTCCTTTATTATGAAATTTCTCTTATGGATTAAATGAAAGCAAACTAATCATATGGGCTTGTCTGTTACATGTTGTTGTAGAAACAGCAATTTCAAAATGAAAGTTGAGATTGAACATCAGCTCTAGACGTTCTAACTAAAATCTCTCCGGTTGAATATGTGGCATTTTCATTTGTAATATGAAGCTGATCCTTTGCATGTAATTGAAAGATACTTTTTGAAGAGTAATGAAATCATCTGGATTTATGAGAAACTCTCTGGAAAGTATTCACGCTGATAGCCTTATTTCCCATTCCCTTTGAGTTGAGACTTGAAGAAGCCATTAAGACCAGCAAAGTCATTACTTCAACTTCAGATGACTTCGCTGCTACTGCTGTTGAGCAAGAATGGTTCCGCGGTTCCGCAGTTCCTATTATGCAAGTGCTACTATTATTGTTCCAGCTAAATGTGATTATAACATATTATATTGCACAACTAAGTAGGGAAAGAGAAATTATATTTTCTGTAGCAAAGAAAAATTACTGGAATCCAATTTGAACAAGAAATACCCCTTATGGGCCAGTTCCTGAATGTTTTTCAAGGTTTTTGTTTTGTTTTGTTTTGTTTTTGAAATGAATAATAAAACACCTGGTAGCTTAGCAAATTGGTTCATGTGCCAGCAGTTCATGTTGGTTGCTCAGTATTTGGAATACATATTCTATTGTGTCCTGATCATAGGTCATCAAACCTTGTTTGTGCCATGTATGCCTGAAGCTTGAGGAACTCTGGGACATTGCTTCAAATTAATGGAGACCCGTGATTTTCTTCCTGGCTTATTTTGCCAGTGCGGTCTTTGCTCTGGTGCCAGGCAGTGCAGATGCCTAGAGCCATCTCCATGCTCATCTTAGTTCTTGAGATGAACAGGATGAGGAACAAGTGTTTGCAGCCATGGGCTCAGGGTCCATAGACTGGTTGCTGAACAGTGCAGCAGAAGTGAAAGGTCAAAATCAAACTGGGATTTCTGCAGACTGTTACCTCAAAAGACAGTTCTTGTTGGAACTGTGTTCTGTGCTGGGTCAGGTAGAGAGAGTAGTTGGAAAATGTAGCAATGGCTCCAGCAGCATAACTTCAAGGGAACTAGGCAATATTTCTAGAGAACCAGGGAGTTCACTCCCAGACTGGAGGGGAAGGTGTCAATATGAGATGGGGTTGGAAGGGACCTCTGAATACCATTTAGTCCAGCCTCCTGCCAGAGCAGGTTCACTTAGAGCAGGTTGAGCAGGATGGGGCCCAGGCAGGTTTTGAATGCCTGCAGAGACGGAGACTCCACCACCTCTGCGGGCAGCCTGTTCCAGTGCTCTGCCACCCTCAAAGAAGTTCCTCCTTATGCTTAGATGGAACTTCTTATGTTCAAGTTCGTGCCCGTTACTTCTTGTCCTGTCACCAGGCACCACTGAAAAAGACTGGCCACATCCTCCTGATCATTACGAGTTCTTGACCATGTGAAGAAGCAATAAATATGAGCAATATTGTCAGGGAACTTCAGCAGTGGTGACATGAGAGCAGCTCTGAAAATATCTGTGCTCTCTGTAGTAAGGACTTTGTCCCACTGGTTGGCTTAGACAAGCCTTCATACATGTGAAAATATTTTGGGAAGGCATAGACTAAGTGCCTCCAAATATCTAGACATTAATATTGCTAATTTAGTCCTGCAATTGCTCAAAAGAGATTGTGGATGGGGACAGGGGAAGCAGATAAAGTACCCAGAGCCCACATGGTGGAACTTATAACATGCATGCTCAAATGGAGTGGTTTGGAAACTATGCTTTATGGCTCCACAGAATGTCGGGTGGTCATATAATGTCATCTCCTTCCTCTGGTTTTTAGCTGCTGCATTGCATCAAAGATAGCTAAAGTGCCATAGAAATCCTAATACTGCTTTTCTGCATCAAACTTTACACATTATACCATCCAGGGGCCACAAGGATGTGAACGTTAATACATATTCACAAAACAGTGAGGACGAAATGAGGAAGAAGTCGTGGCTGATCTGGTGAATTTAGTCTTGTACATTAAGGTGTTTGTAAACCTTAATTTTAAACTTAACCGTAATTTCTCACTTGCCTAAAACAAACCCCATGCAAATTATTAACATTACAGCAGAAACCAACACATGAACAGATTATATTTTCTTTCCAATGTTGTGTTGTTATTTCTTGGTTTATTTTTTTTTTTGGTACTAAAAATATTAAGGAAGTTTGTTGTATGTGATTTGCTTGGTTTAATCTTAAAATAGATACGCAGAACTGGATCAAAGGTTATTCAGTATTTTTCTCAAGAACGGTAATTTGTTCTGATGTGTTAAAATGATCTTTATAACCAGAGCTCCTCAGCGTGTCAGGATTGACATAGCAGGAAAGTGTTGCACATCAGCCATAAAAAACGTCTCTCTCTTTCTTTTTTTTCCCCCTCCCTTGTTTTTGGTTCCCAGACAAAGAGATTTTTTTGATTTGGCTATAGAGGAAGGTTTGTATTTACATTGCATTTAAAAAAACAAAAACCAAACCTCTATAATTTTCCCTCTTCGTCTTTCCCTACCTTCAAAAAAATAATCTTTTACATATAGGGTGTAAAACTGGTTTCAGCTTCCCCAAAAGGGTCATTTGAGTTCAAGATTCAGCTCTTTTTTTCCTATTCTGATATATACAATTCTGTTCTTTGCAACAGCTGTAGCAGAGTTGGTTCATTTGTCTGTAAGACTGCGAACAGTTGAGCATTATTATAGCATGTACCTTAAGATGTTTTCTTGGCTGTTGTTTGGGTTTTTTGTTAGGTGAGGGGGTTTTTTGGTGTTTTCTTTTTTTTCCTTTTATTTTTTTATTTATTAAGTAGAACTGGGCTTGGTGTGTAATTCACCCCAGCTTGGTAAATTCATCATCCCATTACTGTAATGGCATCTTGTATCACTCCTAAAATATTTAAGCATCAGATATAGATTGTTGCTTTAGGATCTATCTCCTTTGAATAATACCATAGTTGTGGGGTAAAACGTGCAGCAAACGTCTTTAAATAAACTTGTGTGTGTGGTGTGCTTGAAGTTCTTACCTGTCAAATGTTAATCTATTTGATTTAATTTTTTTGCTGGTATCTATGGTTACCTGAGTTAATGGGATATAGAGCACTTATGGATGAATTACTTCATCTCCTATTTTTAGACAGAAGAATTTAAATGAGCATATCCATCAGTTATGCTACAAGCAGCTGTTGGTATTTCAAATGGTTACTTCAGTAATGCATTTAAAATCTGGGGAATGTTCTGTAGAATAATTTTTGTTTTTCTGAGTATCAGAACTAGGCTTATCCCCATGGGATTCCATGTGTAAACTTAATTTCTGTAGGTGTATGTTTAACATCTTTAGCAGATGTTTGACATTTGGTTGAATTGTATAAAAAGGAACGTGATTAATCTCTCCCCGCTGTATTTTGAGGAATGCTCCAAGGCCACCTTTGTGGTCAGATTCTCTGTCCATCCAGACAGGAGACGTTTGAACACAACCCTGGCCGTGGTTGTTGGCTTCTTTCAAAACATGGGGACATGCCAGGGGACACCTTTGTGTGGCACGAGGGGGCTGCGTGATCTTCACGTGCATTGGGTGACCTTGTGTCCTGCCAGGCTCCAGGGCTGGCCAGCTGCAGGGTACTGGCTGGCTTTGTGGAACTGAAACTCATCATCCTGCCAGGATTTGGGATTATGCTGCTCCCCTGGGTATGCCAAAATTCCTTTTAAGAACAGTGTTGTAATAGGCCATCTCTTCTTCTGTCAGGTTAAATTGTATGTGCAAAGATATTGATAGAGTTTATGCTTTAACTCTTGTAAATAAAATTAATGTTACTTATTTAATTTATTTAATTTTTTCATTATGTTGTGGTGAGCAGAGATGTTGACCAGTTGCATTTTGGAAGTTTTTTCAGTTGTGTGTTATATCAGATTTTACTAAAATCTTTCGGTATTTTATACATGAGAAAAATAATTCACTCAGTTAAGGGTAAGTGCTTTTCTTTTTATTGTAGTAATGCCATAACGAAGGAACTAGATAGTATGAAAATACCAGTGGATCTAGTCTAGATGATAAAAAGACAATTGAACTATGTCCCCCAAAAGAAGAGGAAAGTTTGGCCGTAACAGTGCTGCTGCGTTATCTGAGAGCCTTTCCAACATTAGCTGAAGAAGTTTGATAGACTTGTGATATGGTTCTCGTATATATTTTTAATTGTTTCTATGCAGCACTCCCTAATTAGGGAAAAACTAAAATGTTTGCTTTGAAATGACAAGTAGAAATTTTTAATGTTAGAGCAAAATGTTTTTTTTATGCTGGAAATTTGTTCTAGTATGGGTCACTGCTACAAATGCTCTTTAAATGTGGACTAGATGAGTTTCTTTTAAAATTTCCTGTCACTATAGTATTAGTCCTGAATGTCCTGATTCACCAACATGAACATTGGATCTGAATTCAGAATACATTGCATACATAATGTCACACACAAGTACAGTAGAAGACCTAAATGGTGGCTGTAGCAATGTGGTGCCCAGCTGAAGAGTGCAGAGAAAAGGGTTATTATTAAAGGATTATTAAAGGATCTGTTATTTTCGATTATTTACCAAACTACTCTGGAGAAGAATGAGCTGTGTGAGATGAGCTGGTGAAGGCAGAGAGAGGGGAAACCTAGAAAGGTACATTCTATAATTCAGAACTAAACTGTGGTAATTGTGCTCCATTCCCTTATTTTTCATATTTTATGACATTATTAGAGTTTTATGACAAAATATTTTCATAAGCAGTTCTTGAAATTAGTTCTTTTTTTTTTTTAATTGGAAATTAATCTGGATTAGAGAAAAAGACCAATGATAGCTCCCTTACACCGTCACTGGCCATAAGGTGATGCCAGTGTGGAGCTGAAGCAATGACTCATTGCCAGTTTGTCGTTCCTAGGAAACCAGAATTCGAGCTGTGGATAAGGACTCCAGGAGAAGAACTAGTAACTTCTCCGTTATCAACCCTGTGTCTGGAGAGGCTGTGACGCGGCTGTTTGCGACTGACAGTAGGGATGACCTTCATAAGTGGATGGAGGCTTTCTGGCAGCACTTCTATGACCTGAGTAAGTAAGCGAGCAGTGCTGGCAGTGTGCCTTCCTCCGTGGGGTGTTAAATAACATCAAAGGGATCTTCGAACAATTTGAGTTGGAATTGCCTCATAAGCCTTTGTTTGCAGCCATGAGAAGGAAAATGTTCTTTGGGATAATATTGGGTGGTGGTCTAAGCTGTTGGAAGGCAAATATTTGACTAAACCGAAGTCCATGTGTTCAAGCCAGGGGCTTTGCAGAAGGTGGTACACGGCCATCAATCTCCAAAGAGCTTGGTCTCTTTTAGCAGCATTATAGATAATTTTTATTATTTTTTTTAAGGACTGCTAAATTCTCATCATTTCTTCCTCCACTGTAGCGGGAAGAGTCCACCTCTGCCTGGGCTTCCTACCAGTTGCTGTGTTGGTTTTGTGGGATTCTCCTTTGGGTGTGGAAGCCTTAGTGGGAAGTGGTGAGGATGTTGAATTCATCTGGGCCCTTGGCTGGGGTGCATGTTCAACCCGTGCAAGTAGGCACATGTATATGGGATTCCCTTGCTCAGCAGTATTATGGATGAATTAAATTGCAGTTTGTTGCAACAGGGATTACTGGATTCTGCTGGGAATTCTAAGGTTTTTGTACCCCTTGTCTCATGGGAATATGCTCACCAAGCTGCAGTCCAGTTGTGCAAATACACGCTGCTTGCTTGAATCTAATAAAAACTGTACCTGAGGCTTGGTAACGGATGATATAAATGATACCCTGATCCTTTGGCTGATCTCTGGAACAATACTGTTAATACATGAGAGAAGAAACTCACTTATTGGTGTAAAACAGTGAAACAGTGTTGAAGCATTATACTGTGTTGCTTGTTTAACACCGAATATTTATTAGAACTATACAGATTAATTTGTCTTCATCTTTTTCCTCTGCCTTAGTAGCTTGGCTAAGGGGTTTGTTAAGAGTACAGAACAACTGTCAGTTATTATGCGGTCATTGACAAGGTGTAGTTGCTTCCTGACAGTCAGTTTTATCAGGTCAGAAAACAGAACCAGGTCGATTAATGAAAAATCAGTCTTTAGTCAGAGGCCACACCAATAAAATCAGTGAATTGAGGTTGTGGAAACTAGGTATTACAGTTCGTATTTCCAGTCCTTTCTAGCTCTGATTTACAATGAGAAAAGGCTCTATCAATTAAAGAAACACACCAAGCAAAAACTAGGGCATCCTCTTTAAATTAGCCGTAGAGTGGGGTAGAAGAACTACTTCTTATTCATTATAGATAGAATACCCATGGATTTTTGAGACATTTTCCTTAGGTTCAGAAAAAATGGGTCACTTGGCATTTAAATGCCTTTTTTCTTCCCTGGTTCTAAAATTCTCTTCAAATTAATGTGCTCAGAAAACCTGGAATGATTGGTATGAACAAAGTAATTTTACTGTGTCTTGTTTTCCTTAAGGTCAAAATCTTATTAATAGAAAAAGAGATTTCCTTGTCTGCTAAGGGATAAAAGGCAAGTTATCCTCTATTAAAGACAGAACGTTCCTTTACTGTAACATAGTTGTATAACATCCAGCTTGCAGTGGATTGGAGGTTGTCCCCGAGAACTTCATGAAGCTTCCCTAACCTTGAATTATTATATTTCTTTTAGGATTTTTTTTCTGATGAATTTATACTGTGTTTGAAGATTTGAAGCAAATGATGATACTTAACCTTCACAGTGTAACAATACTGCTGGGATGCTTAAGTTAACGTTGTTGTATTTTATGGCCTTTGTGCTAAGAGTTAGCATGAGCACAGAGTTGAAAACACAAAACCATCCTGAGCATTCCTGCTAAACAACACTAAATGCTCACTGTTTAGCATTGCTTTGGAGATGGTTTCCTAACACAACCTCATAACTTCAGTTATTTTCAAGCTGAAGTGTTTAAGTTCCAGTCATTGTTCTCTATTCTCTCCCAGGCCAGTGGAAACATTGTTGTGAAGAACTTATGAAAATTGAGATTATGTCACCACGGAAACCACCTTTGTTCTTGACAAAAGAAGCGACCTCCGTCTACCATGATATGAGTAAGTGGGATTTGTCTTTTCAAGTTGCAGGGTAACAGAAACAACATTGTCTGTGTTCGAATGGCTTCTGGTGTTATGTTGAAACACTGAGTTTTTCAAGGGCAATTCAGACAATGAAAGCAACATAATTGCATACCAAGGAGTTCATATGAAATCTAAATTTGTAATAGCACAAATAATGAATACATTTTACTTTGAGCCAAAAAAAATCTGCAATCTGGACTTTAACTGGGGAGCCCTGAACACATTCAAAAACGCTGTCACTGTAAATAAACATTCATCATAGGAGTAGTATAAAGCTCAGGAAATGTAAAGGTAAAATAGTCTGGTCTGCAAACCAATAATGTCTTTAACTAGTTGCATGAGATTAATTTGCTGTTCTTGAAGCTATTTAAAGGCTTGCCTAACATAACTTACCTAATCGTTTGGTCTTTGGTAACGATGTTGAAAAATGTGCTTGGAAAATCTATCTAGCATGTCTTTGAGACTTGTATTTTTGCAGAGCAAAATGGTTCGCAGCAGGATTATTTTAATAGTTTCATTACAGAAATAATATTTACAGACTAAAAAAGTAGGTCACTTTGTTTTAATGGATCCAAGGCAGCATTGGCTGAGAAACACTGCACAGCTATAAATGCCTGACTGCTTGCTGCTTGAGATGGGAACGGTGAAGATGCTCAAAATGCTGTGTGGGTCATTGAGTTACCGTGCATCAGAGCACAGAACAGTCAAGAGAGTCCTGTGGAAGCTCGGAGTGCAGAGCAAAAAAGGCAATAAATCAGCTAAATAGAAGTTTTATGAAGGTAATGCTGTAGCATAATTCTACTGACACTCAAGTGAGGAGCATCAGTGAGGGGCAGCACACAAACTCCGTTTCACTCTTAATATACCAGGTTTTTTCTTGCTTATTTGTCGTATCAATAGGCAAAACCCTGCATTTAAAAATGTGTTGAAAATCATTAACGTGTGAACCCCAATAGAAAAGATGTTGTTTAGAGGCTGGTATGACAGCAGTATACATAGAAAACTCAATATGAGGGACAAGAAATGGGGCAAGACAGCCTTAAAGCATACAAAGAAAAGTGATATATGTAAAGACGTCCCATTTTCTACAGGCTGGAAGCACAAGAATATTTAGTCACAGACTTTTTCATGTGCCTTCTGTGAAACAATTTTCAAAATACTATACAACAAAATATGCTTAATATCTACTATATATATGTTTCCTAGTAGTACCTTATTTTTTTCTACTTTTACTTGGAAAGCAGTATCAAAATCTACCCTGTTGCTTCAACGCCAGCTGTCAGGAAGACCGTTCCCTCGTATCACCTGAGCTCTCTCTTTGAAAGTACTCTTAATAGCAGTCCAGACATCATGAGACATAGTTCATACAGTTTTGTATTCTGAATAGTAATACCAAAATAGGTAGCAGTGAAATTATTGGTAGCGTTTTAATCTGAGTTAATTGCTGTCCCTTAAAATTACAGGCATTGATTCTCCAGTGAAACATGAAGGCTTAGCTGCTGTCATACAAAGGAAAATTGAAGAGACTGATGGCGAGTTCCTGCTTGGCCAGCAAAAAGAATCTGCATCTTCCTTATGGGCTTCACTCTTTGATGGATCTCATGAGATGGTTGTTCAGAAAAGCGTGCATCCAGGCTCAAAAAAAGATACTGCAAGTCCTGTGGATGGCAGAGGAAAGAAAAGAAGAGCTCCACCTCCACCCTCTGATAAGTTACCGTGCAGTGCAAAAGCAGAGGTGAACACAGAGCAATTGGGCAAGGAAAACCAGAGGCCTGACCACGCACGTGCTAGTAGTTCTTCCTTTGATTTGAAGTTATCTACAATAATGCAGCAGTTGCAGACACCCATTGCTGCTCCCCGCAAAATTGGTCCTTGTAGAAAAAAGAGTTTAGCTGGCCAGGGGAATCCCGTTTCATTGGTTACTGAGTCAGAAACCAAACCACTACCAACCCCCAGACAGAAAGGCATTACAGAAATGCTAGACCCTAGAGCGTGGTTGCAGCCATAGACACTATAATTAGCTCAGAAGAGTTCCTGAGATCATAAGTTTGTCAGCCTTATAGTATAATTCTGCATTAAAAATAGAGTATTTTTTTTAACATATGGCTTGTAATTATGGAGGCTAAAATGTTTTGGTTTGGTTTTTACGACGAGGGCATTACTGCAGTCTCAGCTGTACTCATTATTGCTAGCATCTAAATGATTGCACTGGTAACACAGAGGGGGTGTCTCTGAAATAACGGTACTGTTTCTGAAAAGAGCGGTTCGGTACTTTCCTCTTGAAAAAACAGCAGTGTTCGGGTTAACTCGGTGTCCCTGCAGCAGGGATGTTACCACTGCCTTCTTCCAGCTCTTCAGCTTAGACCATCTGCAGCTCCTCAGACTAGTTCAAGTGGGAATTTCACACATATTTAGCACAGATCTTGCAAAACTAATTTTCCTGGGCTCCGTGCTTGTCTTCACCTAAAATACTTTCTCTCTTTCTCACTCTTTGGGAACCTCTGCTTATAAGTTAACGTCCTATGAAAAGTTATTATGCTCTTCTGAATGGCTTTGTAACTCCATATGAATTTCTGAAGCAGTTCTATCAATTTAGTGTGGGATCTCCTAAATTCTTGCTGGTGCATGCACTGACTGAATGGACCAGGATTATCTGTGTTGGAGCAAAAAATGTGATCCAGCACTGCTGCTATTTTGGACTAACATGAACATATAAAGCAGCACTGCATATGAACACCTTTTTGGGATTTCATTTTCACAGTAGTATTTTCTGATGCGTGGGGCTCCGTAGTGTAGCTTCTCCTTTGTGGAGCCTCTTGGCTGTTCCTGGCAGATAGCTGGTTTGTAAATGCAGCAGTGCTTATGGTAAATAAATAGGGTTTTTTTCAGCAGTTGTTCCTTCTGAAATAACAGAGAATAAGTCCTTCAGGTGAAAATACTGAACTTTGATACTTTTCCATCAGGCTGTTCAACATTTTTGTAAGAAGCATGGGCTGTTAGGGTTCCTGTGGCACTAGCAAAACATCTATTGCATATGGAAAAGATCCTGCTCTCCTGGATCCACAGCTTAAATATCTAATCTTTTTCTTGGTTGATGCATTCCCTCAGATGCTGGAACATATGCAAGAGCAAAGGTCTGCTGGCAGATCTCCCTCTAGAGCCTGGGTATTCTGACCTGTGTTAAGAGAGTCATATCAGCAACTTTTCTCCAGAAGATACTGTGTGCATGGTTGGTTGGTTTGTTTTATCTCTTTTTGTCTTCTGCTAAGCTCTTAGCTGTAGGGCTCTGAAGGTACCTGCTGAATTCCCTCAGCAGTTCGTTGGCTGTTTGGGATGGGGCTTGAGAGACAGGTTTCAGTTACAGATCCTTTTGCAGGATTAGAGCCCTTCGTTTCTAGAATGTCCCTGTTCATTCTTCATTTAATCACATTCCATTTTCACTCTGAAACAGCCATAATCATTCTTATAATAAATCATGCTGTTACTTAAGTGGATGGTTTGTGAATGGTTTATAAATAGGAACAGGAAAACTGAAGAATAACTACATGATTATGTAAATTACACACAGTCAACTAAGTGGACTGTGCAACGCTGAGCAAGAAATAGGAAAAATAAACGGGAAGAGAAGGATATTTTCCAAAATGCAGCTGCAGTTTATTTAGCTTTAAATCTAGCTTTAAATGCTACTGTGCTCTGAAAAGAAAGAATACCTTTTTCTTGGTAACCCCCTTCCATTTACTTATTAAATTTCAAAATAAACCTCATAAATATATAAGGCAAGAAGTCACCATAATGAGGATTTATTTTTAAATTCAACAGGGCATTGAATTTCAACAAGCAGTTTCTCTATTACATTCAGTGGCTTTGTTTGGAACTGAACATACATATTTTAGGAAGGCTTTTAATATTAATTTAAAGTCTTCAAGTGATGAGGATTCACTCATACCTCCTGTTGCAATGGTTAATTACCCCAGGTACATTTTTCACTTGATTTTCTATTTGCATTTCTAGCTCCACCTTAAGTTATTTTGGTCCTTTTATGCACTTGATTGCTTATATTGATCTCTGTATTATCAGCTTTTCTAATTGCTTGTGTGTAGTTATAAATCATGATTATGTCCCTTTTAACCTTTTCTCTGATGAGATGAACTGAATTCCTTAACTTTCTTATGGCAAGGAATGTTACCCAGGACTAATGAATCTTCACATACTTCTCTGTACTTCTCATGTATTGAAATATTTCGAAGTGTGACATCTGAATTAGATGCCACACGTCAACAGTGATCCATCAGGGCTATATAGAGACATAACGTGATCCTCTTACTCTGATTAATATCTCCCTCCCCTCTTTCATCAAAAACTGTATTATCCTTTTTTGTGTGTGAAAGCATTGCCTTGGCTGCCGACTCTTATGGCTCAAGTCCTCTTCAGTCTTTTTCAAGAATGCGGTACATCATCCTCTTGTTATCCTACCTTATTTTTTCCTCAGAAACATACACTGTATTTTACCAGCATTAAAATACTGCTCATGAAGTGATCCAGACTGCTCTGTGTAAGTGACCTGTCCTCATTCTTCACTACTCCAGCAGTCTGCATGTCCTTTGCCAATTTATTGTGGGTGATTTTTACAGTTTCTTCCAGATCATTGATTTTTAAAATTGAATGCAAGGCAAGGTTTGTTGAGAGAGATGATATGTTTTTATTACATCAGTGACATGGTTAGGGGGTGAGGAAAAGCAAACAGACATGACATTGAGTTTGTGTACCTTTTAGCCTTTAAAGAATTGAGGAAAATGGAAAAAATCCTATACTTCTCGCTGGTTCTCTATTAATACTGCATTTTGAAATGAGTTTTCTGTCTTCAACGTAACATTCTACATCGATTTGATCTAGTACTGATATTTTAAAGAAAATATTGTATTCATCTGGTTTTCAGTAGGTGACTTGGGGTTCTTAAGGGTAACACCTCAGCACAGGTGTCTTTGCAAACTGAGCTTACTATAGTGAAGAGTAAAATGCAACCTGTTGTTCAAGACCTATTCTCCACGAAGCTGTCTTGATTGACATTTTACATCTATCCTTAAATTAGACTCATACAAGCCAGTTCACTATATTGCCATGACCACCATTAAGCAAACTAGGTTGTTAATTACCTGGATCATCCTGCTTCAGAACAACAGTGTTGTTTTACAGTCCTGTGAAACGTCATGGCAGTGTTGAGACTTGTTTAATTGGACATTTAGGCTCCTACAGCTGGGAAGGCTTCTGCTACCAAATGTAGTTTCTGTTATTTTCAACAACGGCTGTATAATCCCTGTCAGGAAGCATCAGTTGACTTCAAGTTTTAGTATTTAGTGTTACTGACTTAGTCTGGTTTTTTCCCCTTCTATATTTCCATTTACTATTGCCTTCACATCTTCTGTTGAGCACGTTGGTTTAACTGATAAAAGCTGCAGGCTGCCAGCAAACAGTGGTCTTAGCTGCACAGAAAAGTCACATGTAGGAAAGACATTTGCACTCAGCTTTTGTCTATGCACAATGTCCTGGTTTCCATTATTAATAAAAACAGGCAAAATTTTAGGGTTATAATTAGAAAATATATCTGTGAGGAAAATTGACATTTTGAGGCTTTATCTATAGTGTCAAAGTGTAATACTTTATCAGTGACACTGCTCCCTTATCATTCTATAGGTTTGTTCAGAAATTAGAACTCTTACTTTGTTTTTTTTTCCCCTCGAGTTTTCCTGACTATAATAAGGATGGCTATTCAGAACAGGAATTGCTTGTACCCAGGGCTAGGGATGTCATGGTGTTGTGCAGTGGCACTTTAGACTTTGCACTGATTCAGTTCCCAGGCTGTACAGTTTTAAGGCCGTGGCCCCAGGCGGGCGCTGAAGCCCCTCTGTCGGCAGCGTGTGGGACTGAGGAGCTGTTGGCTTTCATCCTTCGGTGTGGAGGTGATGGGGAGTCTGGAGGCAGAAGGCAGCCTGTTCCTTACGGGGCATGGTGGAAACCATTTAACTGCTACTTCTGGGCTCTAAAGGACAAGGTTCCCATTAAGCCACCTTGCCAGTTGCATTCAATCATGAGGGTACTTTAATTGCATGACTCAAAATATCGGTGATCAAAAACCAAAAGTCATTTGATTAGTATCTATAAATAATGCCGAAATAGGAGATATTTCACAAAGGTGGAGGTGACATTAGCCAGCCTCCTGCTGGGACAAGGCTCAGAAGAGAGCAGGAGGCCTGTGGCTTCTCCCAGCCTTTGTGTCTCACTGCCCCATGTTTACATTTGTGCAGGCAGGTCGGTGTGCTGCTGCCTGGCTGTGGGGTCTGGGCATAAAACCTATTTGTCCAGAGACACTGCACCCAGAACCAACAGCTCAAACTACCTCTCTGTTCTGCGCTGGTGAGGCCACAACTGGAATACCGCATCCAGTTCTGGGCTCCCCACTTCAAGAGAGGCAGGGAACTACTGGAGAGAGTCCAGCATAGGGCAACCAAGATTGGACCATCTCCCTTATGAGGAAAGGCTGAGAGAGCTGGGACTCGTGAGCCTGGAGAAGAGAAGGCTGAGGGGAGACCGTATTAGTGCTTATAGCTATCTGAAAGGTGGGTCGAAGGAGGATGGAGCCAGGCTCTTCTCAGTGGTTCCCAGTGACAGGACAAGGGGCAATGGGCACAAGCTGGAACATAGGAGGATCCATTCAAATACAAGGAAGAGCTTCTTTTGGGTGAGGGTGGCAGAGCCCTGGCAGAGGCTGCCCAGGGAGGGTGTGGAGTCCCCTTCTCTGGAGACCTTCAAGCCCCACCTGGATGCAGCCCTGAGGGATGTGCTCTGGGCAGTCCTGCTTTAGCAGGGGAGTTGGATGGGATGATCTCTAGAGATCCCTTCTAACTCTGACAATTCCGTGATTCTGTGATATGCAGTGTAGTACTGTGAGGACATTGGTGGCATCTGCTGCTGCTGAACTACACACGATTAGGTACTTTCCTAAGGAACGTGTCAGGACTGCTCTGAAAATTGCACCTGCTTGTTGGCTGCTGGAAAGAGCGAACTGCTGCTTCGAGGCAGGATTAAGCAGTGGGATTGCTGTTTTGAAGTCGGACAGAGAAAACAGCCAACCTGAACTCTTCTTCTAGTAAGTACAACTTGAAAGCAGTTACTAGTCCAAACTTGAATATAAATTTGATGGAACTTGAACAGCTTTTGAAATATTGACTGAACAAAGACTTAATTTAGCAACTTTTTGTGTTCTACCTAACGTCCTCAGCTGTTCACCTGTTCTTGGAATGGTAGGCAGTTGCAATTTTGAAGATACAAGCTTAAAATGTTTACATTTTTACTAGTATTGGTATTTTTTTATGGTAATTAACAGTTATTTTATGACGGTTTTTAGGTTTGTACATATTTGGAAATACTGTTCTAGTATGCAGAGTTGATTTGTAATTAAGGTAGATTGCCTTAATAGAAAAATGCCGATTTGGACACTAATGTATTGTGAAATGTTAGAACAGTTTTGTTTTGTTTTGTTTTTTTTCCTGCTAACATATTGTATTTCTGTTAAAATATGCAAGTGAAATTAAAAATGTTTGTAGAGTAAAAGGGGTTTGGTGTAATTTTCTTCAGTCTTGAAGTACATCAGGCTTTACTCCAGTCTATAAACCATGGCGGGTGGCTGCTGTGAAATCAGAGACCTAGGCTTGTGCTGGCAATAGCAAACAGCATTGGCCTCAGTTTTGTAAACTGGAGGAAAAGAGAAAAAAAAACCTTTGGCAGCCAGCACTGATTGCTTAGCTTGTGGTCAGATGTACCCAACAGATCTGTGTGTGAATACACGAGGTTAGGAGATGTCTGAGATGCACCTTGTTACCCTAAGTGTGCATGAACAGTTCGGTTTAGATGATGCTGTTTTACTTCTCCCACAGTCTTGCAAGAAAATGCAGTAGACTGACATCATTCCATCTGCTCTGTAAGGTGACTTCCCAAAGGAGCCACTGACACTACTCATGCCATCCATTGATGTCTGTCTGATAGGCAGCCTCGTGCTGGAGCCTTGTGCTCCTGCTCACGTCACCAACCAGAGATGATGTAGCTCTGCTAATTTAAAGCTAACTGTGCCACTCAAGTAAAGTGTTTTGGCCCGATTATCGTAAAAGAACTGTAATGAATGTAGAGGGCATTGCTAGACATTTTAATTTTAGAATATTTGACTGATTTAAGAGTCCATGAAAAAAAAACAGAACGTGATTGATAATTGCAAAGCAAGCTCATGCAGCTGAGCGATGCAATAAAAATCATGTTCCAGCTGAAGCTGCTGCAGTTTGTTTTAAGGGATCCTAGTAAAGTAAGGTATGATGATCTCTTCATATAACCATTACCAAATGGTTGTATTGTAATCTTTACATGTGTTATATATTCACAGAAAAATCTGTTTGCAAGACATGAAAATAAATTGCTTTTCATGAGGGAAAAGCAATCTTTTGACATTTTTATATCAAGATAGCTTTCTAAACGTTCTTTATGTACCTCCTAAAAAGGGGAGAAAAATTACAGTAACTGGTAGAGTATCTTTTGTTTAGTTAAGGCTTTTCTTCCTATTTCTATGCTCTTCTTCCAAAATAGTTACAAAATAATATGATTTATAACATACATTGTCTTCCCTGAGATTTCTTTCTGAGGTTGTCCAGTGCCACCTATGTCAGAGAGTGATACAAGAACAAGAGGAAGTTGTGGAGCCGTGTTTCAGACACCGACAACTTCTTCCTCCCCTCAGTCATCGCAGGCACTTTCACATACAGACATGGGAAGCCTTTCATCCTGTCAGAGTTTCCCTGTATGTCTGTGTCTGGACACATATTCAGAGTGGCGGTTAAAAGGTAAAAAAAACCCAAACAAACCCCAAATATTTTTTCATTTACATAAATTTTGGCATCACTGTTGCCTTGTAGAGCTTGTGGTTTGATGATACACCATCAGGGTTTTCTTTTTTTCAAATCTTTAAAATTTGTGTGTTGTCCTTTGCTAAGAAGGGAAGAGTCAGTAATAGTCATTGGCTCTAAAGGTGGTACCAAAACACAAATAGCTTTGCTTAAGTTTTTCACCCTGAAGGCAAAAGTCTTTTCCATCTTTCTTTGGATTGTCTATTTTAAAATCCCACATATATTTTGATGATATCTTTCTCGAGCTGGAGAGTCTCACTTAAATTTTTAAAAGTAAATAGAAAGCTTTTTTTAAGGACAAATCCTAATAATGTTCTTCCACACCCGTGTCCAGGTCGAACAGATTTACTATACCATGCTTTTAATATCTGAGTAATTTTTATTAGTTTAGTAAGAGCTCGTTTGTGTGTTTAATAATACACCACAATTTACGCAGGACCTTATTAGAAAGTTTCTTAAATATCATTATCCTTCTCTAAGGAATGGTCTGCTGTCTTGGGACTGACTTGGGTTTATCCCAGCTTATGCAATAGCCAGTTAAGCTACAGACCGGTGCATGCTTTTCCATTTATCCATTAAAATGATTGTATATTTCCTTGGCAAGGAAAGTTAATGATTTCCAGGCATTAACGCATAACCCACTATTTATATTTTTCATAAGGATAAACCAGACCGTATCAGTCTTCTGCTACTCTACAGCTTGCTAGAGTGATTAATATAAACTTCAGCAACAATTTGTTTACTTACCTTTTTCTGGATGTTTTCTTTAGCAAATTGTCAACTGTACCTGGAAAAAAAGAAAATAGAAAAAAAAGAAAGAAAAAAAAAGGAAAAGATAGAGCCAATTATTTAGTTAGGCTCCATCTGTGTCTTATTGAAGCATTAAAGGGAGCCAAGGGGTTACTGCAGAAACAATCACTTGTATCACGGCACGTAGTTACAAGCGTATAAACCCAGTTTGGGCTCTCGCCTGTGCTGAGCAAGAGCAACGCAGGGGCCACAACTTCCCTGTTCCTCACCCATAAATAGGGACAGTAGTTTTGTCACACTTTGGGGGGCATTAGTCCTTAGTGGGGATGGATTTGGCAAAACAGTGTGACATTTCATGACTGTGGCCTAAATATTGCCATCCTCACAGACTCCTGAACTGAGGATGTGCAGGAAAGGGAAAAGCGTTCAAGTTCTCCCTGTTTCTGGAGAGATAATGCTAACGAAGGTGTTTCTGATGTAAGAGAGGGCAGTTTTGGAAAGCTGGCTGTGTTAGGCGTTTCATGTGACCCACAGAAGCTCCATTAGGATGTTTTCTGCAAAGCTGTCTGACATTGCCACCACCCTTCAGCTTACTGGACAACTTTTTTAGCTTTTTATAGTGACATCATATAGGAGCACAGTTGCCCTCATGGAAACCTTTCCTGTAGCACCCCACAGGCAAAGGAGCTGAAAAACCATCAGAAACTCCTTTCCAATTAACATCTTCAGTAGACGGGCTGAGCGTCATCAGTGATCCCACCATTTTCCATGGTGCTCTATTCCCAACAAAGCACCAGGACACACACTGGGGATGCCATCCCTCCTGCCACTGCCCTGGACAGGTGGCAGAGAGCCCACAGGGCAGGTGCCTCTGCCTGCCCCAGTGCCTTGCTCCAAGCGCTGCTGGGCACCAAGGTCCAGAGCCAAGGTGCCCACATGCCTTCCTCTGCTTTTTATCCCACTCCAGTGGTATCACAGCTGCTCCCTTCGGGAGAAAGTCTTAAAGTGCTTTATAATAATTGGACCTCGTAATACTGCCTGGGTAAATTATCTGGAGGAAGTCAGCCACAGAGGTTACGTGTATGAAATATCCACGTGTGAACCTTAAGACCTGATCGTGCTCAGGGTTGTTGGCCCTTTTAGCAGCACCCTGATCGTATCACCAAATTATGCGTGTAAGTTCTGGTTTTTATAAATTAAAGCTTAGAACAAACAAACAAACAAACGAGCTTTGCCAACCCCCGCCGCCGCTGTCACAGTCCGGTGTGTCAAGGTGTGATCCTCATCGAGCGCTTCCCGCAGCGGGGCTGCAGCTTCAAAACCAGGGTCCCTCCTGGCGCTCCCATTCATGCTTTCTGTCAAACAACATCTTCTTTGATTTTTTTTTTTTATCAAGATCTTCTCGACTGAGATCTTCAAAGCAATTAATTCTGCGCTCTGTGATTGCAGCTGCTGAATAATTGTTTGTTAGAGTATTTTCTTTCCCAGGCAAGAGATGTAAAATAGTTGCTCCCCTCAATAAACAAGTTGTCAAATGTGATTAGTTAATGGACCTGTAATCATGCAATAGCATAAAGGTAAGGATTTGGTAAGTGCAGTGTGAAAATGCATATTTAAATTAAAGCTATAGGGGAAGATTTTCCCATAGGAAATCTTGCTATCAATGCTGAAATAGACTATTTACCATTCATAATTATTAACTGTAGATCATTAATTAAAGAAAACAAGAGATTAGTCATCAAGCATTTCAAATTAAAGTTGCATTGATTGTTTGAGTTACTCCTAGGTTTGGCTGGGAGATGCAGTTAGTGCCCAGATCTCGCTGCCTGACCCAGCCTTCCCATGTGAACTGATAAGCAGAAGTAACAGCCTGTTAAAATTAAGGTAAAAAATTTATGGGGCAATATGAAGGTCTGAGAGCCTGGAACATGATCCAGTGTTCCCAGTCACCGCCCCGTTCTTGGTCAGACGTGTGTTAAGAAGCAGAAACAGAGCACTCGTGCTTGTGGGTTCGTGGGAGAGAGGCAACATCTCGGTTTTTGGTAAGTGAATGCTGAAATCCAAGCTAAAGGCAGTTACAGCAAATGTATATTGTACCTTAAAAAGCTAATTACCTTGTTTTCATCTCTAGATAATAAATCTACCTTTCTGCCAGACCTTTAGAAGAAACCTTAGATGATCCTGCAGTGGCATCTGCAGAAAGCTGAAGCCCTGTGCAAAGGAATCTTGTAAGGATGGGGTTTCCCCCTGCCCCACCACTAGGGAATTGTACATTCAACGGTATCATTCCCTAAAGAGAAAAAGAAAACACTTTTGGCTTTTTTTTTGGTGTTTAGGTTTTGGGGTTTTGGTTTGGTTTGTTTTTTTTTGTTTGGTTTTTTTTTGTTGTTGTTGTTTTTTCGTTAAAAGCTGTATGTATTATAGGAATTTAATTCTCCATTTGGGAATTACAAGCACTAATACAATAATAATAGTTGCTGGTTACCACACACTAATTTCAAACTATTCCAGGCAGCTGCCTTCTGCTTTCTGTGCAACCTCTTAGCGTTAGGCTCCAATCTAAAATGAAATTACTCTAAGCTGTCTGTCAAATTTGACTATTCTTTTAAAATTATTTAGCCGTTACTTACATTATATAATAGCAACTGGGGTCATTTAATTATTAAGTCACATATGAAAAATAAGACTTCAGCTTGCAACCATCAGGTAATTAACCACCTAACTGCTATTAAAAGGAAAATAATCAGGGCACATAGTGCTGGGGCAATGGGCCTGTCAAAGCCCCTTCGCTGGTGATGGGCTGTGGGGTGGGGTCACTGCTGCTTCTGGCCCAAACCTGCTCTTTTTGTTCATTTTTTTATTTCTTTATTGAGAGCAGAAGGAAGCAAAGCTTTCATGAGCTCAAGTGGTGACCACCTTGATGTTTTTCACAAGACGAATGTTTGACTGGGACTGCAGGCTTTGAGGTATGTGCTAGTGAAGCAGGTTTATAAATACAGCTCTTTGCTAACAATACACCTCTTTGCCAGCCCCAGAGCTACTTGTATTGTTTTGTATTGATGTTTTGGCTACTCAGTCCTGCAGGCCACCCTGAAGGAGCTTTTCTCCTCCAAGGCTGTTTTATAATGAAAGTTGAAATTTATAAATACAATGGTTTTAGGCATAACCCCACAAGTTACCCATTTAAAGCAAAACCTGCTGTGCTGCAGTGTTGGCACACCTGCAGCTTTACCCCATGATGCTCTTCCAGCATCCCTCCAGCTCCTCTACAGCTCATTTCAGGGCCTGTCTCGCTCATCATCTCCCTCCTGGCTGGGTCCCAGAGTCCCAACGGGATCCCCCGATCCCCCCTTGCTCCCAGCTGCATGTCTGCATTTCCCTCTGTGTAAGGTGTGATAGGTAAGCACAGCAGTTACTCAGGAGAGTGTTTCAAGGTACCAGACCTTTTAAAATTGAACAGGTTAGCCAAAGGGCAGATCATATCGGTAAAAAATAAGGTTGATTGCAAGATTCCACCAGCCAGAGCATGACACAGGTGGCCAAATGTCACGATGGTAACCCCCAAGCCAGGGAGACCAAGGTTAGCACCAGGTTACTTCTTCAGATCGCTGCATGGTTCCCACAGAGCACCTAAATTTTCCTTGAAGGCTGCTTGCTGGATGGAGTGGCTGCATCCCTTCTGTGCTCACGCATTGCTTGAGAGCCATCCTCTTTAGTATGCAGCTGGTGCAGCTCACCGGCTCTGCCAAGTAGAGCTTTTTAATTGTCCCTCGCTGGAGAGAGGAAACTTCTGAACAAGAGAATGATTAATGGGTGGGGGGGGGAGGGAAGAAAAAAAAAAGCAAACAAAATTTAGAAAGGAATAATAAAAACCCTCAATGAAAGTGAAACGATCAAGATTTATGAGAATTCTATGAATTCCTCACTCGCTCAGAGCAGCATGGCATAAGTTGTAGCACACCGCACATCTCTTACTGAGAGTGGCCTTGTTTACGCTTTGGTTTACACTGTCTTCATGCCCAGAGGCTCCGAGCGTGAGGCCTGTTGGCACATGTGAGGGAAAACCAGGAAGCCAGGCCCGAGTCGCTCGGGACCAGCCAGAGGGTTTGTGCC
The DNA here is from genome assembly GCA_013400375.1 of Thinocorus orbignyianus. Lineage (NCBI taxonomy): Eukaryota > Metazoa > Chordata > Aves > Ciconiiformes > Thinocoridae > Thinocorus > Thinocorus orbignyianus. Next base: position 218,352 of record VXBW01000176.1, read on the forward strand.
GGGACAGTGGGTCTCGCCTGCAGGGCAGCTTGGAGGGGCTTTGAGGGAGAGCAGTTCCTGGCACGGGGACAGCCAGGGAGGGGACACACCTAGTGGGACACTTTCACGACTCCTCAGAGCACAGTATTTGGATAAATCCAAGTTTCCCTTGGGAAGGCTAACCAGCTCATACTCAGTGGTGTTCACTGCAGCACTGGAGATATTTGTCGGGTGCTTGTTTTCCTTCCATGCCCTCCACAGCTTTGATGGAAATCAATGAAATGTTGCTGGTCAGGTTTCTCACCACAGCCATGGACACGTGGTCTTCCCGTGCCCCTGCAGCAGCAAGCACAAGCCAGAGTACATTAAGGGTGCCTCCAAGCTGCTTGAAATTAAAAATCATTGAAGCACATATACTTTATCGGGTCCTTTTTTTCTGGAGACAGTCCAGCAGAGAAGTGCCCGGCCAGCATCCTGGCCACCACGGCATCGTATAGTGCACTGGTCCAGCAAATCCTGTTTGCTTTCAGGAGGCCTAATTAACCCAGGCAGGAGCTGCACTGCCCAGTGAATGCAGTTTACTCAGTTATGTTGTGCACCTGGGTTACCTAAGGGGGTGTGGGTATGGCTGGGTGTGATCTGGGTATGATCTTATGGATGGACTAGATGATCATAAAGGTCCCTTCCAAGCTGGGCAGTTCTATGATTCTGTGATTTTACAGAGGGGGCTCAGTACCGGGCTATAGGGTTGGAAGCCTGGGGATGTATTTAAGAAACATGTAGCTGTGGCACTTCAGGGCACGCTCTAGTGCCTGAGATTGTTGGGTTTGGTGATTTGTTTTGTGGGTTTCTTTTTTTTTTGTTTCTGTTTGTTTGGGTTTTTTTGTGTGTGGGTTTTTTTGTTTGTTTGTTTGTTTGTGTGTTTGGGTTGGTTTTGTTTGGTTTGGTTTGGTTTGGTTGGTTTTTGTGTTTGTATGTGTATGGTTGGACTCACGATCTCAAAGGTCCCTTCCAACCATGAAGATTCTGTGATTCTGTGGATGGGTGCGATCCACCGGTCGGAGCTCCTCTGGGCACTCTCAGAGCAGCAGGTACTGGTCTGCCTGCTCTTGGGAGAGGTGTTTTTCCACAAAACCTGCCAAACCTTCCCTTGACAGGAAAAGAGTGAGATTAAAACAAAAAGTGATGTGGCACATGAGAGAAAAAAAGAAGTAGAGAGAAAAAGGGAACCCTCAGAATGGGGAAGATTGGAGAGTACATATTATTTTAGTGGACAGAAAGATCAACCTCAGATCCCTCCAAAAAAGGTCAGGGGAAGAGTGGCTCTAGCTACAAAGCCACCAGGCAGCGCCCGTTTCAGCTAGTACATGTCTGCCTGGCACCAGGAAGCCATCGCTGCCAATTTCACCACAATTTGTTACCTTGACCTTGCTGTACTCTTGGTTCCTCCCTCTCCTCTTTCTCAGTGTCTGGAATCTACTGGTGGTTCATTCTGCCTGCTTAGGCCGTGGGTAACGTTGGGAAAGACTTTGGTTGTCCTACCTGCCTCTGGAGCTCCACAGAGCTGTATGGCCCTGCCTGACACAGAGTCGTTGTGTGGTGAGACAGTAAAGCAGGTGGGCAGGCAGTAATGCCATGGAATTTAACAAAAAAAAAAATTGTTTTTTTGGAAAGAATAATAAGAATGAAAATTAATAACATATCAAAACTCTGCTTCTCCAGTGGGAGGAGCAGCTTTGAAGTGCAGGGATGGCATCAAGGTGAGGGGTGGCACCAGGGAGCGCAGCAAGGAGCGCAGAGCCCCCGGCCAGCCCGGCAGAGATGGAGAGACTGCAGGATTTCTAGTCCCAGTAACCTTGTTGCTGTGTTTGAAGTATCCCACGTGCAGCTGACTGGAAAGCTGAAGCTGAACAGGTTTGGTAACTGCTGTTCCCTATCGAGTTGATTTCAATTGCTTGGTCCACATATTTCCTCTGAAGGGAGGAGGACCAAAAATGGGTAGGTGCTATAGGCAAGCTATTTAGTGGGACTCCTCTGAACTTGGGTAGATCATTTGACCTCCTTTGGCCTCCATCAATCCTGCTGCAAAAGTAGCTTAACGCTGGCTATAAATGAAGAACAGATGCTCCTTCTGAGCAGAGCTATCATGCACCAGTGGGGAGAGAGGGGGATAAACAAACACGTGCTCCAACTGCAGCCAGTGGAAAATACAACCAACCCATGGCTCCGTTCTTGGAGTTGTACCTCCATCTCCATTGGCAGCTGAAAGCAAGAGACCCGGGCAGATGGAGAGAGTGTTGGGGTAATGGCTGATCCCCTGCAACCTGGTGACGCTGTGACTCAGGGCATGGTGTGTGGGAGAGTAAGGGGGTTCAGGGTCTGCCTCTGTCAGGGGTGGTGGTACTGAGGGGCAAAACCTGAAGGCATGTCACACCACATTTGAAGTTACTGGTAGAAAAGTTCCCTTCGCGTTGATATGCAGAGTGCCTTAACACCCCTGCCTCCCCGTTTCAGCTTCAGAGGCCAGTTCCTTCACTGGGGCAGTTCAGCCCTTTGTCTTCTGCCTTTTACAGATGTTTTGTACAAGTCTGGAAAGAAGTTGCACCAGCAGCAGCCTTGTAGGAGATTTGGTTTGGGTCAGAAACCTGTCCGCACCAGCGTGGATGTGGCTGGTCTCACAGAGGTAAGCTCAGAATGTGGCGGGCTGTTGTCAGGCTTTATTTATTTCAAGTTTATTTTATATCAGTTATTGGATAGTGTTTGGTTGGGCTGCAATATAGATCCAAGTGGGAAAATGTAATCCGCTCACCTCTATCCCTTGATGGAGTGCTGCCAGCTTTTCACTTTCATATCCGACAAAACTGCAGCTGAATGAATGTGCTGCTTTGCCTAATTCAAAAGCTGCTGCAAATGAAAAGAGAACCGTACAGCGGTTTTCACTGCACCTGCCCCCATCCTGCTCTTCAGCAGGGAATGACCCAGTATTGCACAATTACCATGTCCTGAGACAAGAGATCCGTGATGGCAAAGCAGATGGGTGCTCAGCCGCAGCACGCTTCGGCAGCCTTTCCTGGTTTTGCTGATGGGGGACACTTTTTATAAATATTAAAAGATTAAGTGGTTGATGAAACACTTCAGACAATGTTTTCCTCCCAAGGGCCTCTCACCCTTGCTGCCAGCAGGCTGCTGGATGGTCCAGACGGCCACCCTGTGGCCACCAGGCTCCCAGGTAGCCCATGGTCAGGGAAGGAAGCTTTGTCAAGGCTTGGGGACACACCAGAAAGGTTCAGCCAGGATGACTGGGTGCAGCAGCGTGCCTGTCTGCTTCTTGCCCTTAGCCCAAGGCCTTCAGAGTCAATGCAAAAAGAACTTCTTAGAACAATTTTCTGAGAACTTTTAAAGTGAGGTAATTGACCCTAGCCTTCTAGGAGCCAGCTCTCAGCCCAGCACTCCTCACTTGCTTTTTCCTAGCCCTTGCCGTGCTAAAATTGTACCAAAATGTGAAGAAAAAGAAGGCCAAATTCTTTATTTCTGCATAATATCATCATAAGAAACCATCACCACCTCCTTGTGAAAAGCTACGCCTGTGCAGAAATACCAGTCATCCTCTCAACCTTGTTGCTCCCGTGGCAAATGCTGAGACCTCAGTGTTTTAGAGGTTAACAGAAATCCTCTTTTTGGTGTTAATTTGTATTGGTTGGTCTCGCTCCTTTGCTTATGAGACAGGAAATTATTTGTCCCTCAGCCAGTTGTCATGACCCAGGGACAGCAGGGACTTGAAGCTGGGGATGTGCAGCAGCCGCACTGACCACACACGCACACTCCCTTGGTATGTTTGTGTTGTATATAAAATCAATATTTTCCACTGCTTATTGCCTGCTTTCCCCATCAGAAATCCAGGTCCCATCTAGCCACAGTTCCATGAATGCCACAGGTGGCAATCCCAATAGGACCGTGGCAGCGGCCCAGCAGCCAAGCTCAGTGGCTGCAGGAAAGAGCAAATACATTGCAGCACTTGGGAATCTTCATTTGGTAAGCTTGGTCACCTACTGACACGCCGCTCGTGCAGATGGGTTGTGTTTCGGTGTGTGCCCGTGTATTCTGATTTCCCCATCAGTTTCTTCCAAAGAAATTCTGAAAGTAACAGCAACTGAAGTACCTGTCAAAAAATCCCGAGTACCAGGGATAGAGGAGCAGCAGTTTCAGAGACAATGACATGTTTCATTGTATATTTAGAAAATCATAGAGTCAAAGTATAAATATGTATTTATCTATCTATATATATATTTAATAGATTATCTACTTGTATAATTAAATATTTCATCATTCCCACAGGCATACTGAAACTGTGCAGGTGGCTGGAGGGGTGAGGCAGCTGGTACACCCTCTACAGGGAGAGCTGAAGCCCAGGACCAACCCTCACGGACATCGTAGAGCCTCCAGGAGAAGAGCCCCTGGAGCCACCCATCAGAAGGCAGCCTCCATGGAACTACTGCAGTCTGTTCTGCCCTTTTCTGCCTTTGCTTGCAGCATGAAACCTATGGAACTTAGTTGAGAGACAAAAATTTGCCATCTCACTATATCAGGGGAACAGTGATAAATTCTTCAAATTTTTGAAGTCCAGTCCAAGGAAATTACCCAGCAAAAAGTGAGAACATCATCTTGGGTATTTGGAATTCCAGAATAAATAACTCCTGCAGCTCTCTGACATTTTTTGGGGAAGAGGATGGTAGGCAGATGTATGATGGCTGTAGGTGCTAGTTGTGTTTGATGTGTTTCACATCCACCTGCATGAGAAAAGATGGGCACTGGCCCTGTAGGTTCCCTGTAATGGAACTGTGAGTAATGAGAGATGTAAGTAATAGATGTAGTAATAGAACATTATTAATATAATAGTTGAATGTAGTAGTAAAGTAAAAGAATTATATAATAATACTATATTAAGATATAAGATAGTATATAATATATAATATATATGATACTTTATATCTTATTATCTAATCATATAATATATATTATATATATGATTATATAAGAATAATATAATACTAATAATGAATGTAAAATGTTAATAGTAGAGGTATGAATGGGTGTGAAAGTGCTTGTATGGATGTGATTGGGAGGGGGGAAAGGAAAGGAAGCTGCAACTCTGTATTAAAAGGGTTAGATTGCATAGTCTGGAATAACTTTTCCTCCAAAAAGACTGTCAGAAATTGCCCCAGACTGTGGTATTTCAAACATGTAGATGTTTTGCTGAGGGACATGGTTTACTGGTCGGCTTACCAGTGCTTGCTTAGTGATTGAAGTTGATGATCTTCAAGTTCTTTTCTCACCTAAATGTAATTCTATATTTTGCACCAAGGATCCTCACTTTCTTCTCTGATGTGCAGAAGCTATTTCAATCTGCAAATATAGGAAAGAAACACAATTGTCCTGGTTTGAGGTAAAATAAATCAATTTTTACTTTCTTACCTGGGCCTCTTCTAACTAAACTCTGAAAGTAACAGCACATTGTTAGAGAACTGTTTCATCCAGCAGTGATACAACCCAATGATACCAACAAGCCGTATGCAGACAGGCCCTTGCTTATCCTTATTGCTGGAACAACCAAGGTCAGGTCATTTTGTTATTTGCCCCGTTGGAGGGTTGGAAGTGGAAAAGTATCGAGGGGTCCCACCTGCAAGGAGGGGTGGACAGGACAAGTGACCCAAAATCTGACCAACAGGTGTATTCCATCCCATCCGCATCATGCTCAGCATAAAAACTGAAGGATCAAAGGGTCAACTCTTTCTTCAACAGCCGACGTTCAAGGAGGACCCTGCCTGTTCATCTGCCTTTGAGCCTGAATCAAGCGTTCCTGACTCCAGATCTGGAATCCAGCTCCTGTCGATCAAAGTCTGGGACTGATGCCTGCTGGTGATGTGATCATCATCCTGGGAGCTTGATACGATTTTGTATATATTGTATACCTTTTTTTTAGAAATTTTTTTTCCAAAAATTATTTTTTATAATTTATTATATTATTATTATTTCTGTTTTTATTAAAGTAGTTTATTTTTTTGCTAAACTGCTGAACCTCTTTAACTTCTTCCTCTCCTCTTCTTTTTTTTCTAAAGCGGGGCAGGGGGGATCATCTGTCTTTTCTGATTGGTCAGAACCACGACAAAAATGATGACAACTCCCATGCCCCGTGCTACCAGCCCCATCCCAGCCACCCTGCTGGTGCCAGCCAAGCCCGTTACAGCCCATGAAAGACGTTTCCTTCCCACAAGCAG
>VXBW01000176.1:233819-282867 GCA_013400375.1 Thinocorus orbignyianus
TTGTAAACAGTAAACGTTACCACAAAAACGAAAAAAAAATGCTGCTCAGAAGTAAAAAGAAACTGGAAAAATTACAAACACATGGAAAAAAAAAAAAAAAAAAAGTAGGACAGCCACAGCCTTTAAAAAAAGTTGCAGATAAAATGATACTGTTTAATTTAAAAAAGGAAAAAAAAAAAAAAAGAAACCCAAAACAAAAAAACCCCAAACATAAAGAGCACAGAATATACTGGACAAACAAAACTATATAAATTATTGTGACCAAATGTGACACTGGTAGTTTACGAAGTGGATATGTACAGTCAAATTAAACAGTGTTTACCCTTCTGTTCTAATAGTGTTAAAATGAAAAATCTATTGCCGTTTTACTATACATTGCATTGATTGAATCATTAAAAGTCAGGAAAAGTTACCCCAAAAAAGCTCATCCACTCATTGTATGGATTCTCAGCCCGCTTCTCCTTTCCAGGTTCACCTCGAGTCTTTGACTCGATTGCAACAAGGCAGGGCCCCGGGTCCCGGCTCAGGGAAAGGCAAAGCGCAGCCCCTGCCCGGGGCTTCAGTGAGCTCAGGACCGGGCCTGCATTTCCACGGCTCCCTTTGAACATTTGCTCCTACCATACACAAGTCCTCTCAGAAACACCTATGCAAAAATCCAATGATTTTTTCTCTTTTTTTTCTTTTTTCTTTTTTTTTTTTTAATGTTTGGTTTTTGTTTTTCACGGGGGTGGGAATAAAGGGTGAGGGGGCTGATGTGGGAGCCAGAATTAAAGCAGTCCTGTCTCCATCCAACTCTGAAGCGCGCCTCTAGGCGGGATACGACTGCATCCTGGCTGACAAGAACACACATCGCTAAACCTGTGAGCTACCGTCACAGGGGGAGGAATGTTGCTAACTTAACTTTTCTCCTCAGACCTTTTTTTTTCCTTTTTTTTTTTTTTCCTTTTTTTTTTAGCGAGGGATTTTACAGTTTTGTGCTGGGATGTACAGAGGATAGCTGGGAAGGTGGGAAGGCGGCTTGAGGGTTTATAGCAGCTAAAGGGTAAATGCTGTTATGCAAAAGGTCACCGTAGGAACTTCCTACAGGTGTTGCTGCAGCTAAGTGTCTGTACAGTTGCTGAGAGTTTGCAGGGGACGTGAGGAATTGTCTCTGCACCATGAAGGAGTGAAGAGCCAAAGGCTGCATTAGTGGGGAGAGCACGGTCTGATTTTTCAAGTACTGCAGGGGATGAGAATACCCAGGCGGGAGGCGACTGTTCAGCCCAGTGCACAGGCTTCCCGGATACAGGCCTGGGAAGATGGGAGCTGAAAGGGGAAATTTGTGGCTTTCCAGCATGCTGCCAGAATGGAGGCCGTGCACCGGCTTGCTGCCTTCCCCCTCTGGGTCGGGAACCTTGTCTTTCGCTGAAGTCTCCTTTGGTAAGTGCAGAGGAGAGACAGCTCGGATTTTTTTTTCAGAAATTACTTTGTCCAAATCCTCCAGGCTCCGTTTCAAAGGCCGGGCAGCCCCGACGTTTTGAGGGCTCGTTCTGCGACTGATGATAGGATGCACCATCCCCTCCATCTTCCTCAGATTCTCCAGCCTCTGGGCCTGCTGTTTCCCAGACCTGTGGAGCAACTCGCTGTGTTTTTTCGGGGCTGTCATGGCCATGGGGGACACGCGGCAAGCTTTGGGGTTACAGTCTAGGCTCACCGCCTGGCTGCTGGCAGCCTGGAACGGGGAGATACGTTTGCCTTCTTGCTGAGCCATGGATGAATGAGGGAGGCTGGAGCCCGGAGCCTTTGCAGTCTGTTTGTGTATGCTCTTTGGAAGACTCAAATCTGTTGGCTGATCATCTGAAGAGGCCTCCACTGCTGCCTTTTTTTCTTGCTGATGCAAAGATGGGCGGTAATTTAAATTTAGTTTTTCTTGGTGTTTGTGTTGAGTAAAAGTAGAAATATTTTCAGACTCTCTGAACATGTCCCGGGGGAGGTACTTTGATGTCTGTTCATTATTAAGGTGGTGTTCTGTGTGCCTATAGAGGCTGTGCAGATGAGGTGATGAATAAAAATCTGCCAAGAAGGTGGGCACATGGGAGTGCTGCAGTGCCCTTTTCTCACCAATTTTATCTTTGCAGTCATGGATATCTGTCTTCGGCACATATGACTCGGCAAGAGAACTGAGGTGATGCTTTGAAAAATCACAGCGCTGAGGATCCGGTTTACTTAGCATGTCATGTTTAAAAACGTCATTAATTGATTTCCTTTCTTCCTTGGTTTTAAAACTCTGTACGTGTTGTATGACCGAGGGCCTATTAATTGCTATGGGATCAGAATTAGGGGCGTGGTGACCTTGTGATATGCTTGAGGACAGCTCATCTCTGCTGTTCAGCTTCTTTTTGCTGATCAAAGGTGGAGGAGAACCGTAAGGATAGCTACACGACAGAGCTGCCCCGCTGACCTGCGACAGCAGCTTCTTCTTTGCCAGAGGTGACATGATGCCTGGATTACCTTTGGAGTAGAGCAGCGGTGTGTAACCAAAACTGGAGTCATCATTCATGGACCCAGGTAGCTCCTTTTCCTTGAACATGTCAAAGTTCTGGACCACCAGTACTTTGGGTGTTTGCTTTAGTGCATTGTGGATATCTTCATTCCCCAGCTGGTCCACTTTCACCGTGCAGTTTGCGATGTAATCGGCCATCTCTGGCAGTTTGTCATCTTCTAGGTCGCTCTGAGTGGGCAGCTGGACTGGGAAGGCTGTGAAGGGCATTTCTGGAGGTTCGCTCTCTAAGTTGTCAGTAAAAGCTTTGTGTAGTCTTTGTTCAGGCTTTGTGTCTTCCAGGGCATCTGCTGGGGGATGTAATCGTTTTGTGACGGCGGCATCCAGCACGGTGTCTTCTTCTGGGGGCATGGATATACTTGAGAAAGAGGACGAGTGCTGAACCTCCTCCTTGGCTTCCTCACTGCTCGTGCTGTTTTCTGTCAGGTCTGTCTTTTCCAGAGGCAGTGGCCGAGCTGTCTCTGGTAAAAGAGATGGAGGGCCTTGCGCGGGTTGTTTCATCTCTCCCACTGTAGGATGTTCAGGGAAATTCTTCTGGTCTGATGATTCTTGATCCTTCTCTTGTTCTGATGAAACCTAATAAAACGATTCAACAGACAGTAGTAAGAACACGGTACTTTTTGGCAGACTGTTCATAAGATCATACACAGTACACCGTGGGCTACTTTTGGAGAAGTACTTGTCAATCACCTTGCTGGAACATGAATGCTGTAATAACAGGTATCAGACTCAAACAAAGAAATGTACCTCGTGGAAATATTAAGAAATACACCATCCCTTCCAGGGTCACAGTAAGGCATTTCAAAACAGCAGATACTTGTAACCTGACGAGGAACCAATGGTTCAACCAGAGAGCTAAATGCTGAGATTATATTCTTTTAAAATTAATTAGACAAAGCAGGAGAGCCAGTTTCATAACACAAATGTTAAGGCTATAGAAATTTCTCCCGCCAGCCAGCTTCACCTACGAAAATGACATTATTCCCATGTGTTTTCTTACATAAAGTCTCTCCAGCGTAGCTATCTTAAAATTCAGTGATCACAGAGGAGATCATTCACACCCAGTTCTGCATTAAAGTGTGAAAATGACAGAAATGGCATACTAGGAATCCCTATTGTAGGCAGCAAATCACTGCCACAGCTTAACTAGGACACACATTTTTTTATTAACGGATTAAAATGAAGTTGTCAACATTCAGTAAGAGTGTGTGCCTGCTATTGCAAACATGGCTTTTGTACGTTATCGTCAATGGGACCACAGCTCTTTCTGCTCCCCCATTAATAAAGCTTGTGCGCACAATTCACACTATTCATCCCATTATGTAGCCGGCTGAACTGTGACCCAGAGAGGTCACCAGAGCGTCCCATATGCGATCCAGCTGACTGACAGCCCTTTTCAAAACTGCTGTCACTCTCCTCTGACATGTTGTGGTAGAAGACAGTCATAAAACGGCAGCATTGTGTGAGCCTTTTATTATTATTGTTTTCTTTCTTTCTTCGTTGTAAAGATAAGACGCATCGAGAAAGTTATTATCTAAATGCTGCTTTATGGTCTGTCACAGGAGCAGGGGATCGGAGAAGGTCCTAACAAATCTAACCCTCTCAGAGATTTATTTCTTCACAGCTGCTTTTAAATATTCCTGTCTGTTTGGTTGGCCTATTAGTTACAGTGTCTGTTAGTCATCCTAACTTCTTCTTTTTAAACTCATAGCTGCCTTCTGCGGCCAAATACTATCATTAGGTCCTTTACAAACTACCATCGCTGGTCTCTTGAGCTTATAAAATTACAGGAAAATACCAGACAGATGAGCAAAGCAAGGAGGAGAAAAAAGACAGAGAAATCATATTCAATAACTGTACATTCTGCTCTTTGTTTCTGTTAAGCAATATTTTGATTGAAGTTTCAGCTATTGTGAGGAAATGTGCAGTCTAAGGCTAATAGCATTTTGTCTGGTATCTCGTTACACTGACAATGTCATTGTGATGGCAAGAAAACAGTGAAGAGCACAAAAGCAAATGCAACCCTAATAAATTAAAGTTATATTCTCGCCCTGAATACTTCTTACGGTGTATGAGGTGAACGTGCAATTGAGAAGACCCCACATTTGTAACTTGATTAGGCTTTTGCAGCTCACAGCTATGGCCAGCTTCTAGGCCACAGGCAGAAATGGTTTAACTGGTGGCTTCATCAGGGCCATCCATATCTACACATCTACCTGTGTTGCTACAGAGGCTCCCTGCCAGCAACACACCATCACTGCTCTGCCTGGGTGAGGGCTGTGCCCAAACGTGGAGCCTGGAACAAGGCTCCTCTGCTGGGGGACACCTGGCATCAGAGGGACATGGAACCTTCTGCTTTGATCCAGCAGACTCGGATTTTGCTCCACCCAAAGGAGTTGGATGTCTCCTTTCTGATGCCCCTGTTAAGGGCCATGTCCTGGGCAGGGAGCCCTCGCTGTGGCAGAGCACAGATGAGCTCTGCAGCTCTGCACCCACTCTGGGTGGAAGCCTCTATCCCTGCATGTCCCTTCACTGCTCGAGCTTTAGGTGAACACCTACCCGTATGATGACTTGCGTAAAGGCTGAAGTTCTTAATCGCCCACCCTGATTAAACAGAGGCAGGACATATTTCCCACCCCAGTCAGGGAGGAGACATTAATTCTGCTACAAAAGGTACCATTTTACAGTGGGAAACCGCTGTAATTGTACGTTTTTATTGTCTTGTCTAGGCTCCCTACATTTCCGATAAGCGCAGCTTAAGAACTCTTCCTGCACACCACACAAAAATAACTGCAGTTTAAGCAGCAGGAAGTTTGAGATAGGGGACAACAAAAGCAAGGAAATTCAAAGTTAAGGCTGTGGCTGACTTGTTATGCTGTACTTAGCAGTAGCAGTACGGACAGTTTGTAACGTATCTTGCCAATCCAAGACCCATCAATAATTAACCAGGCGCTAAGGAATGACAGGGGAAGGGAGCACAGGTCTTCACTTTGCATCTCCTTGCTTTGGGAAATTTGTGCTGCAACCTTCTGGTGACTGAAGCAGGTTTGTGCGCACTCTCCTCTCTACATATTTCTCATCAGAAGTGGAGGGGTTTTGCCCCAACAGGGCTCCCTGCTTTAAAATTACAGTGCAAGAGAAAATAAACCCACCCTCCCCTCTCTGTGAAGTGCTCTTACATTAGATATTAAGGGTATTGTTGATCAAGGCAATTTAAAACACGAATTCTGGTTTGGATGGGAGATGAAATTGTCCTTGTGAGTACAGATTAAAGACATGAGACATGAAAACCAAAATTTTCTGCTCTCATAACTGGGTACACAAAGTCTCAGAGGCACCCATGTTTACTGGTGTTTTAAACAAGGAGGAGGAGGGTTGTTGGTAGCTGACTCAAGACCAATTTCCAAACTGGTTTAGAAACAGGACTTATGTACCTGCCAGACGGCAAGGAAGTCAAAGGAGCAGCCGTAGTCTGCCGGGCCCATCATGCGTTTCGACATTCTTTAAATACTTACTTTCACTGCAACGCCTTGAAGGCTGCTGTGATCTGGCAGATCAAGACAGGAAAAGCAACATCTTGTGTAGGGGTTGTGTGTGAGGAGCTTCAGCACCTCCCTCACACCGGGTGCAAGCAGGGCACAGGAGAGAGCGTGCGGGAAGCGCAAAAGTAACGCCAGAGCAAAAACCCCCTTTGATTTTGTATCACTTAACAACATGTGAAACTTCTTCTTACTTGCAGACAAGTAAGAATTCTACTGATCTATCTATCTTTAGGCTGTGAACATAAAATCTGTTCCACGAGGGCTGTCCTGCAGGTAACGCAGCCCTACGTGGAACCTGGGGCCTGCCCGTGCATAGCAGGTGACAGACCAGGAACCCATCTCAGCTGAAAAACATCCGTGCCATGTGAGAGGGAAGCCAGGCTCAGTCAGGGCTTGGAAGGCATTTCCCTCAAAATCTGACCTTTTAATCTGAAGAGAAATTTAGTATAACACTAATAATAAAAAGCCTGGGGAGTGATCTGTTTTTTGAAAGACACACATACATCTGTGAGCACGGAAGGGCTGATCCAGAGGTTACCATTATAAAAATCAGCTGGGTCCAACAGTTACCACAGTATTATCAACAGCATTAAAGGTTCCCGCACCCTATACTTAGATTAGGAAATAACTGTGGTAGTTGTGTGGTTTCCTTTTGGCAGCTGCTGATCTTTTAGTGGTGACCACTGTATAATACAATGAGCAGAAACAGTATTCGTTACATCCAGCACAGCTGGTCGTCTGCCATCACTGCTCTGCAACATGGAGCTAACCGGTGGCTGTTTGTAGCCCAGCAAAATCCCAACACAGACAGTACCACAATAACTGAATTTCCATCGCTGAGCAAACTCAAAGGCCAACGGGTTGGAATTCTCCTGTTTAAATTATGTATTTTATCATTGGATTTCACATGATTAAAGCTGTACATTTTTTAATTGAAAAGTTGAAAAGCAGGAAAGCAACCAACCTCAGATGCATCTTGGGGTTTCTGTGCATTATCTTTTTCCTTCTTGCTCTTTTGGTTTTCATTTTTGATGCGTTTTGTTCCAGACACTTTTGTTTTCGCTTCACCCTCCTGGGAACCGTTATCCTGTTTTCGAGGTTTCACTGGAGGCAGTGGCTTATCTTCCTCTCCTTTAATAAATCTTTCATACGGCAGGATTAATCTAGGGGATTAAGGAACAAATAATTGATCAGATTTTGCCATTCTAGCAAAGAACAAAATGTATCTACTACGAGCAGTTTACTTAATAAATCCATTTTCTTCCCTGCCGTAAAAGCAACAGTGTAAACTCTACGTCTACAAATCCAAGTATGATAAATCAATTTATTTGGCAAGATTTTCACATGGCGTAAATTCAGTGGAGTTAGAGTTGATGTGGATCAGTTGTCAGTAACACTGCAGTGGTTTATATGGCTACACCAATTTGTAGCAGATGAGGATATGAGGCACTACATTTTAGGCTGATTTAAGAAAAAAACATCAAACCTACCATTTATTTTTATTTTCCCTCCCTTCCTTTAAAAGCACACAGCACACCCCAGGAAAACACCTCCAAAGCCACAGCCAACTTGATAACAGCTACACAATTTCCAGGCTGGTGGCTCGCCTGCGCGAGAGCCAGGAACCCAGCAGAAGACAGGAGAGCAGGGCTGCAGGAAACCCATAGCGTGGGCACAGTACCCTGCCACCAGCACCAGCCCACCCGTGCCACGCACCCACACGGTGGCCACCACCACGCCCCCTGACTTCGCCAAGGACTCTTTTTGAAGGAAGAAGGAGAGAGGAAAAGAGTGAAAAGCGAAGGAATTTCTCAATGTGCTCTATGAAGTGCACAAAATTGTTTAAAAAAAGGCAAGGAAGAAACACAAACAAAAAATATCCTCCCCCAAAAGCATCAAACACACCGAGTTTTAATCTATCTGTTTTCCCTTTGCAATTCTTGATCTGAAAGGAAAAATAACTGATATAATTAAAAGGGATGGATTGCATTACAATCTCAGTTTCAACTTCAGTGATTAAAGTTTTTATAATGCATTTGGTATGATTAATGACTCACTCTGGGATTAATACAAGACTCAGACTTTAAAAATACGAACTTTAATACGGCAAACATAATATGTTTAAAAAAAAAAAGAGACGAGTTGACTCTGTGAAGAAAATGTACTTTGCTTATAAACAACATAAATCTGTTCAAACACCAGGAATCCTTAATTATCTTTAATCTAAGACTCCAAGGCAGAAACCTCTTTGGTTCAGATATTCGTTTGTTATCCTAGAATCAGTTTCTAAGCATGCAATTTTGATTTACATACTTAGATGTTCAAACACAGTTTGGGCTTAAGAGAGCAGAAATTAGATTGCTCGTGATCATAATATTTTACATTTTAATGAAATACAACATAAATTATGTTAAAATATAAACCTAATTTATGCTATATTAGAAACAAAATTCATTAACTGAGCATGCTCTGACATGGTATGTGCAAAGAGGCGTGAATAATACTTTCTAGCCCTGAATTTGGCAGGGCTCCAGTAATGAAGCTAAGCAGAGCCCACAGGGAATATTCATCTTCAGATCCCATTACAAACTGAGTTTAAACATGTTACAGCTGCTAAAACTGGAAACTGCTCCCTCTATGCAAACTTAGCAAAATAATACGTAGTTGCCAAATACCTGCTTCCCACTGTAATATTACAGTTAATGTTTATATAATAAAAAGCATAACTAAGCAGAATAAGAAAAAAATAATCTTGTTCATACTTGAGGCTGCTACGTTTCATCCGCGAAGCGCAAATATTGATGAAAACAACCAAATTCCTCCCCACGCTGCACAAAAGCACTCTGGACTTCACTAGAGGCAAGGTTGGGTTTCACACGGGGCAACGCCGAGGCCGCTCCGCCATGTGTTAAATATTTAGAATCGCTCTTAATAAAAACACATTTTATTACAATAATTGTTAGCACTGTGAGGGGAGTGTTTGACTTTGTTTTGTTTCCATGGGAACAAGTCGCCCATTAAAAATCTACATATTCCACCCGTAAAGGTTTCAGAGGCCGTCCTGCGCCCCACGGGAGACGGAGACGCTCCCGGCCCACGAGTGGGGCTTCCCGTGGAAGATGCCGTGCCATTAATCCCACGGCCACAGCCGGGATGGGAGCAAGGCCTGGGTCGACACCGTTAATCACCGCTTGCATGCTCTCCACCGAGCCTTGTAGGGTAACGCGGGACACAAACTCCTCCTCCTCCTGCTGCACCTCACCAGAACTCATTAGCTTCGGTGCTAATTAGTAACCGTGGCTTAAATTTCCTTTTCTGATCTTAAGGGTTCATGTGGGAGTACAAGGTTTTCATTTTAGTTATTTTTCACTGAGCTCAGCAGTTGGCAGGCCGACAGCAGTAAAAATACATTTCACATAGCCGGTCAAAGGCCCGGAGCCAGCGGCAGGAAATCTGGAATTAAATGTTTCGTGTACTGGGGAGGCGGCATGACTAAGGTAAAAACTGAATCAAAACACAAGGATGGCTTGTTCTAGGATTTTCCCCTCCTGGTTTGAAAGGCGCGCCGGCAGGCTGCTGCTCCCCACCGCCCCCGAGGTGGCTGTTGGGGGGCGGCGGGAGGGGAGCCGGGCTGTGAGACCCCTGGGGAGCAGCACCCAGCCGAGCATCGCCAACAATTGCCGCTTCACGTAGAGATTTCCGTTGGTTGCAATTTTCACTGAATGTTTTTTCAGTCATCCTGTCAGGGTACAACACAATTACCCACAGGATATGATCTTATCATTTGATTATTAGAAGTTTTTATAGCGCAGGAGTAATAAAGCTAAGACAGCTCTCGGAACATGTAAGCAGCTGGCTCACATGCCATGAAAGCAGCCGGCCTGGCCAATTTAAGGTCAATATTGCCCAACACAGGAAGAATGCGATCTGCTGTTAGCCAAATAGTTTAGCAGAATGTGACATGTCTGAAACCAACATGAATTTTTTTTTTTTTTCGGTCAAATATTTGCAGTGCAGGTAAGATTTAATCAATCTTTGCGCAAGGAGAGGTAAAGACGACGTCTGAAAAACCAGAGCCAGATACCTCGAATGTCTTGCACTTCGGAAACAACAACCACGTTTTCAGTCGCTTTAAACTGTGGCTGTATTTCATGGCGGGGGAAAGTATCAAAGTACTCATAAAAAAGGAAAAGGGGGGGAATATTTTGTGGTCTGAAGAATATTTACTTGTAAAACCTGCGAGGAGACCAAATAAAAGGGTCTTTATCATGATCAAGATTCCAATATTAAGATTAATAAAATGTATTATTTATAAGCCAATTAACATAAATAGAATATGTAAGCACTAGTGTATTAAAAAAATCTTTCCACAGGCAGCAGATTTTTAGCAGCATGAGGTTTTTTTCTTTTTTTTCTTTCTTTTTTTTTTTTTCCCTGGAATAATACAAGAATAACATTTTCCAGCCAAGAGCAGAAACAGTAGGGGAGTCTTTGCTATCACAGGGCTTCTTATTAAATTCAGTCACTGTGAAAAGCCAGCGTTTTTGTTTTTTTTTTTTTAAATAGAGACAACTTAAAATCAATACAAGTTAGATTAACAAATCAGTACTATACTAATCCTGATTTATTACAATCGGCAATATTAAGTTTAATCACGTATAAACTGCTACTCAAAAAAAGATTTTGCTTTACTAAGTCCTGAATTAAATAATGGTGCAGAGTGTACTGAGTTTTTAGATCTGCATCATCTGATATTATGAAAAATTCAATGTACTTCTCTGCAGCAGATGTCAGAGGTCAGCAAATCTATTACAGTAATGTAAGTAATCTGGCTTTCTGCCAACCTTTTTTTAAAAAACACTGAAGCAGATAATTTTATATTTACAAATTCTAAAATCCTCCAGGGACTGAATCTCGTTCCCAACAAAAAGCAGAAACTTCACATTAGAGAAATGTATTTCACAGTATATCAAACATGTCTTCATCATTAGCATTTCATAAAAAGAAAAAAAAAGCCCTTAATCTTTATTAGTCAACATTTCTTTCCCAGCTACAGAACTAACAATACGAGATCTCATCTGAGCCAGTAACTGCTACATTTTCACATATTGATTATGCGGAATGAATGACTTTTTTGGCCCGACTCTGCTTCACAGGACACATGAGAGCACATCTATTTATAGACATGATAAAAAAAGTAGTTACAATAATGCAAAGGATCTGACCAGCCCAGAAAGAGGAAGGAAATTAAATGTTAAGGCTGCCAGTTTCCTCTTTAACTCTCCCCACTGTGTATGGATATGACAGGGCTCTTGGGCTGGGGAGGAACCATATGCCCAGGACACACAGGGTGAAGGAGGCAGTTCAGCACAAACCCTACAATATTTTTTATATCGTTTGTTTCAGTGTTTATTTTTGTTTTCTTTCTGGCAGAATAAAATATTCCACCACATCTCCCATTGACATCATCGTGCTTTCTCAAGGGCTACAAGCCCAACACAAAACAGTGCGCGATGGAGCCTCTGAGCCCCAAGAATAATCTTGGAAGGGTTTAAAATACCAAAGCCCACTCCTTGGGAGATACTGCCCCATTCCCATAGTTGGCCAGAAGGTTAAGGAGGCTGACTGCAACAGAAATGGAAAAAAATTTAAATCTGCTGCATCGAAGAAATACAGCAACTGGTTAACCCGTGGAACTCACTGCCACTGGATATGTTGGGGCCAAGGGATTAGTGAGATTATGCAAGGATTAGATGCTAATGTAAATCATGAGAATATTAAGCTCTTAGAGTTTCAAAAACACTGAAAAAGGACAGGTAATAAATCTCTTTACTGGTAGGAGTTTGGAAAACACTTCCCTCCTGGGCACATTATGCAACAGAGGCTTTTGCTCCTTCCTCTGAAGGCACTGCTGGAGCTGGGGGACAAGATGCCCAGTCTGTCTGGTTCAAGAGGGCAACCACTTGGTTCAACAGGCCCTCACAGCAGCCGGGCAGAGCCGCCCACACTGGGGCAGCTCGGGGCGACTCCAGCAACAGCCCCCACAGCACAAAGGGGTCCCTATCGATAACCTCGGTAAGAGAAACCTGATTCTTGTTTCCTAGAAACTCAGTGGCAAAGCATTCAGTTGTTTTAAGGGACCAGCAGGAATGCCTGAGCTCTGACCCCAAGAGAAATCTTGTATTTTATGCTGATGCTCTTCAAAAGGGATCTTGGTGCTATGCTGTCAGTGTAAGCACAGGGAACAAGCCACCTCCAACAGCAATCAGCTGGTGGGAATGGCCAAGAGCAGGAGGCCAGCTCTCCTGGGCACCAGTGACAGAATCCCAGCAGAGAAGAGGGGAGAGGAATAACCCAGACTCTAAGGTATCAGCCTGTTTTCCAGAATGGGAATATAAAATTCACTGAGGAACTCAAGCAGTGTGTTCCCCAAGCCTGATTTCCCTGGACCGCATTGTACAATCCGGGGGTTACAAAAGCAAGCCTTGCATGCTTTTGTGCAAAACACAATAGCAATAGGTTTATTTGCATTTGTCTGAAGTACAAAACTGGCATGCATTTTATCAGCAAAGACAAAATATGTTTGAGTTCAATTTTCTTCCCAAAGAACTTTCCTTCCTTAAAGAAATGGCTCTTTCATCCTTTCATCAACAACTTTCCTCACAGCCCACTGGGAGTGCTGGTGGGTAATGAGAATGGCTCACTGCTGAAAGGTGGTAACTGCGCTGCTGTAACAGAATTCAAAGACACTTTGTTTTAAGTAAACTGGAAATTAGTGACATTACAAACACAGCTGTTGATCTAGCTGCACAGCCAGGCAAGGGAAGCTCAGGCACTCTCGATCCTATGGCTTAGCAGGGGCAGATGAACAACTCCAGTCTTTTACCTTCAATGCAGATTTACTGCATGGGAAATTCAAATGAAGAATGATGGGGACAGAGCAGCTTCCCCAGGTCACTCTACCAAAACTGCTATAAGCCTCTATTTGTGCCACTGCCACCATTTCTAAAGGCAGACGTATTTTGTTTGGTAGGTCCACAGAGTCCCTGCAATGCTTGATGCCTATGCTCAGGACAAGCTTACAGATCCCATTTTGCATTGCTTGTGGGGTGGGTGGACTCCAAAATCCTGTTGCTCCTCTCTGGGAGCTCTGAGCCACATCTCCATTGCACAAAGTTGAGCAAACTAGGGGCAACCTCCATCATGTTAGCCACGTCCTCCAGTATGAGGTAGAGATTCCCAGCAGACAGGGGGAATCTGAGGGGAAAGGTCTTACTCTCCATCCCTGGCGCTGCTGCTGAAAAGGAGAATGGCACATCCCCCACTGCGCAGCACCCTTTGGGAGCAACTCAGCTCCCAGCATGGAAAAGGGGCTTGTCTCCTTGTGTAGAGCCTTTCCCTACTACTGGGGGTCAAAATATGAGGTTACCACATGAGACACACTTTGCCTGATGTTGACCAACCCCAAGCACCCAGCTCATCTGTGGGAAGTGCTGGGACCCCAAGAGCATTGGGGCTGCACAGCCCCAGCGCCCAGCAGGCATCCATACACGTGTACAGCAGGGACACCTGGGAAGTCCCCCTCTCCTTGGGTGACAACCCACACGGGAACAGTGCATAGCACATGGCAATCCCCAATTCTGCTGGGACAAACTCCTGGGTGGAAATAAGGATGTGGTAATTCCCTACAAGGAGAGAGATCATCTGTCTCCATGCACTGGAAGGCAGTGCCTGACTGTCCAGCACGCTTGCACCCAAGGTCTCCTGCTGACTCCAGTACTGGCCAGTAAATCTCCGAGGCTGAAAACCCAGAAATTCTGGGGGAAAAATAAAAAAGTAAAAAAAAAAAAAAAGAAAGTGTGTTCTCAGATGTTTTGAATGGACAGCTAAGGATCTGTTTTAATGGTAAACAATTACATTCCGCTGTCATCTGATACTTTTTAAATTTTGGGGAGGGGGGAAGCTTTCTGAATTTTCAATAGTTCCTTTGTTAAAGCATCTGTTACTCACATAATTGAAAAGATGTTTGTTCAGTGGTATGCTTGAGAGTACAGTTATTTAATCTTAATGATAAAGCCCTGAGGGCAGAAAATCATAAGTAGAAACCTCTTGTTATTTATCAAAAAGGAAAAAAAAAAAAAAAAACAAACCAAAAACCAAGGAAAAGAAAGAGAGAATTGAGACACCTCATCTATCTTCATGCTTAAATTCATACTTGATGGAAAACTATTGAGACAATTTGCAACTTGTGAAGTTTTCTGGGAGTCTGGGACTAGCTGAAGTAGGAGGGGGGCAGGAGGAAAGTGGGGTGAAGACAAAAATAAAACAACCAAGTTAGTGCAACAAGAAAAACTGCTGCTTGGCGAGTTTTATTAGGTCAAACAAAGAGCTAGCTGTAGTTTGCAGCATGACATAACATTTGATTAATTTTTGCCTGAGGATGTTTTCACACTTAGCAGTATAAATCAAAACCTTCTATTAATTACAATGCGTATTAAGAGATAACCATAAGCATTTTCATGTAGATGTTATACTAGCCTCCTATTTTTTTGTTTCCTCTAGAAGATTGGCTGCTATTTCCTACAAAACTGCACTGAAATGCTTACACATTACCAAAGTTATCCAAACCCTTTAACAAAACCAAACAGCATTTGCATGAAACGAGAAGCTCTCTTGCATATTGAATTACTCCACAATATCCTTAGGGTAGAGAGACTTTACGGCTGTTAAAGGGAAACCATGTAAGGGACTTATTTTGACCCTCCTCGTGTTTCTGAAAATATATAATATTGTGAGCAATTTACACAGAAAAAGGTCAGAATGGGCTCTGAACTGTACAAGACACTGCATCTCCTGGGATTTAGTCCTCTGGTAAGGGACAGATGTGCAGGGTGCTCTGCAAGTGCCATTGGGCCACACTCAAGGACAGAATAAAATCTCTCTGCAGGTCTGTGTCCAAAGCTGGACTGCAAAGAACCATAACCCACTCTGGGAACCCGTCTCACCTATCTGCTCCTCATGAAGTCCCAGGTGGTTGTGGCTCTGCAGACCACTTTCCCACTCAGCTGCCTGAATTTGACGAGAGCACGAAGCCTAATAAACCCTTCTCCAGCTGAGCTGGACCATGACAGCCTGATTTTCAAGGTGCTAGTAACTCATGAGGGCCAGCATATGAGACACACTGTTGAAGGACATGACCTATGGGATGCTCTGGGTCCACCCCTGCTGGAGATCCCAAGGGAACCAGGCTCCCCACAGCACCCAAAGAGATCAGGAGGGCTACTGCTCTAAGGGACCATCCAGCTGCCTGCCACAACACCTTCAAACTCCAACACATCTCTCCACTAAAGCAGCCGAGGAGTGTTAGTTGCTGCATGCCACTGCACACCACAATTCCCTGGCCTGTGCATGTTTGTGCGTAGCTTGTGCACGGGTCTTGCTGTGGAGGAAACCAAGATGAATCACAGCCAGACTTGGAGGCAGAAAAAGGCCTCAAAAGGCAATCGCTCGTATTTTTGTTTTGTTCAACGCATTTTATTGAGAACTTTATATACCTTCCAAAATAGCAGGTTGAGTTATGTGGTTTGGGGCTTTTTGGGGAGGTGTTGGTGGCGTAATATTTATAAAAAATCTCTATCAACAACGTCATCAGCACTGCAGAAACACAGCATAGTTCACACCGGAAAATTAAAGCTGCCAATCATGTGTTTCGTGTAAAAGCGAAAGAAACCTCAAACCCTGCATGTGAAAACCACATCTGCATTATTAGGGGAAGGCAGCACGGGGAAGAGTGCTTCGCAGAAAAGTAGCCATTTCTGAGGGTTTCTTGATAAGAGAGAGAGATGTAGGGTGCTGACAAGGGCTGTAAGAGTTTCACAGGAAAGGTTCAGGCTGAATCAGCTAATCCCAACCACACACGCCCCTAGCTCCCTGTGATCATGCAGGGTAAGTGCATTAAAGGAGCACAAATGAAGAAAGTAACAACCAAAACAACAACTCACAAGCTCTGTACGGTCCGAATTGTGCACAGAGCAACAGCCCCACGATGGAAAAACATTAATGCTTTTTATATTGGTAATCATCTGTAACATGAGCAATTAAGTACAGTACTAATGGACTATAGCCAAGAGCCTGGTACTAATATTAAAAACTGACAGAGATGAATAGGTTTGGAAGGAAAACTAGGCTGACAAAGACATTTTTATGAAGTGCTTGGGCCTATTTGGAATAACCCAATCAGAGGCAGGTTCAGACCAGCCATGCCTACAGTGACAATAACGCATTCATTGGCATTACATGATGCCTGCTATGCTTTAAATAAAAACACCCATTGCTTCTACTCAGCAACCTCCACTTTCATTATTATACTCATTAATAAAACAAAAGTTGTCTAACTAATATACAAATAACATTTACTGAAACACTGGCAGCCTCGCCTTGTTTTAAAATTAAACCAGTTACTGGAAACACAAACCATATTACATGAAAAATGAATCAGTTGATAATGCACACAAAATCTTTCTTTCCCTTTTACCAGGGAAACAAAGTAAGCACCGCACCGGCGGAAGCACGTTGTCTGTCTACAGCACAGCAGCAGCAACCACCACAACCTCTGCTCCAAACAGGGGGGACTGGAGAGGGGAGCAAAGCATTACCCCCAGCCTTTGAATCTGGCTTTGTTTCAGTATTTGCCATCCTTGGTACCATGGGTCTGCAGCAACATGCTGGCTTTTCAGAGGTTATAAGCACCTCTTGAGAAAAGCAGCATATCTTCATTGGATTTGCTAGACAGAGAGGCAATTCTGCCCCTTCCTTTTCTTGGCTTTTTTTTTTTGGTGCTGTTTGGGTTAGGTTTTTTCCTCTTTTTCTTTTTCCTTTTCTTTTCTTTTTGCCCTTAGAAGTTGGGTGTGAACCTCCACCTTGCAGAGGGGAATTTGGCGAGGGCAGGAAGGTGGGATGCAGTACCTGAATGGGACAACCCACTCCTCAGCATCCTAAGAATGTCACTGAAAGGGCACTGCCGCATCAGCAGCCTTGATATGTTGAAGTTGGTGCAAACAGCTAGTAGCTTCTCTGTCATCTTGGAAGAAAACTAGTTAACACAACACAGATGCCCTTGAGATCTAGTTGTAAAGATGAATGGCAAGGCTAACTCAAACAGTGTCAGGATAACTGAAGTCAGGGAACTGCCTGTTCTGCCCCCAGTAAGCAAGAAAAGGCCAGTGGGATTCAGAAAACAGAAATCATGAGGTTTATCCAGCATTTACTTCCTAGCTTAATTCAATTTCCAGTTTAGCTTTACAGCTCACCTTCAAGTTAGAAAACGTATGTGTGTCCTGAATCATGAATGTGTATTCCTGCACTGCAGTTCTAGTTTTAGATTAAATGTCATCTGAGCACTCTGGCTATAAATGAGCATTACATTTACAGGTGCTGCAGTTAGAATTACCAGCTGAAACAAACCATGACAATTTCATTTACTTTTTTCCAAGTCTGAGGCTTAATACAGCTTTCCTGTGGTGGAAAATAAAAGGTGTCTAACACTAGAAATCTAGAGATTGGACCAGTCACTGTGGTTTTTTTGTATACACGTTTTTGTTTCTCAGACCAGATTTGGTAAAGCATATTGTACATAAGTTCAGGGGGAACCTAAAAATCCTACAAGATGTTTTCTCCAAATGCCATCTTTCAACAGAGACTTGGAAAACAGGTGCTGCCTCATATCAGACCTAACCCAAAACCACGCAATAGACTGGCATCCAGGAACTCAGATTGGAGCTCTTCAGTGTGCTAAGAACAATCTAACTGTAAATTAACAGACTCTTCTCGGGCTGACTCAAGGCAAGCAGAACTGCTTTTGAGTAGCCTGGAAAGGCTCTTCAATCTTGAAGGCATCATGAGGCTGCTCAGGTTTTCTAGTGAGCACAACAGGCTTTGTGGCACTTTGTAGCACACCCAAGTAACTGCTGAGTAAGACACAGACAAGTCCCTGTGCATCGGAGTGCAACTCAAGGATTTTGCATGTTAAAGAATAAACTAGCACAAAAGTAAAAGAGGGAGACAGGGATCCATGGACTATTTGTGGATGGTTCATTTATTTTTCCACAGCTACAAGGTAAGTGCTCGCTCGGTGACTCCAGGATTTGAACACAGAGCCCAGCAACACTTGCTCCCTGTGCAACCTAAGCCTGCAGAAACCCAACTCTCATGTGTGCCTGGGTCTCCTCCATCAACTAACAACACCCCACAAAGCACATCAGGTGAGGGAGGACCCAAGACTGCCCACTTGAAATCCATCAGCTTGAATGGGTGCAAGAAGCCCTGAGACTCTCGGGGCTGTAATAATAGAGGGGCAGAGGCCAATACCCTCAATCTGATGAAACAAACTCCACAACGCAAAGGCGGGGAAAAGCCCCACCTGGTATGCACAGCACCTCACTCTATTTGCTCTGCCACTTGGCTCGATCTCCAGGAGGCTTCTAACTCTTAACTTGTATAGTGGCATTGCACGCAACTTCTTTCTGCACCCAAATCCTTTATGTGGGAGATATCTGTTAATGAAGGTGATCAACCTTCATTGAGGAGGGCAGCATCTCCCTTGGAGTGGCCAACACATAAGGCACTAAAAGAAGGTGAAAAACTCCCCACTGAGCACGGCTCTGCTGTGCCGCCTTGTGCACAGGCAAGCACAATCTCCTCCCCACCTCAGCAAAGTAACTTGTTTATGCCCAGGAACAAGAGTCTGGACTTTCCTCATCTGAGCCTGAACTTGCAGAGCTTTTATTAACATTTTCTTGTCTAAGGGGAAAAAAACCCAACAACCCAAAAAGAAAAAAAAAAAAGAAAAAAAAAGGGGAGGGAAAAAAAAGTAGTTGTTTCTAAAAACCATAGCAAACCAAAACAACATTCCAGCTCCAGTATTTTATTCAATGCATGCTGGCTTCACAAGCCCTGGAAGTTATTATCTACATGCGAAGAATAAGAAATCAACAGTTCTGACCAGCAACAATGGCTGCAGAGAGTGTTTGGCAGCAGCTTGCAGGCAGGGAGGAGGGAAGGAATGCAATGAAGAAGAGGAATGCAATGCTCTGCATGACCTACAACATTAACAGCACCCTGCATTGTGGGCCACCCCATTATTTTGATCACAACCACAATTGCTTAATTGGTATTCCTAAAAAATGACAGAAGACAAGTGTTTGCATCAATTAGCTGTCGTTTCTTATTTTTCCTTGAGTGTGTTTTGTTCAATTTTTCAGCTTCTTTATCCAGAAAGCTGTTGTAAAAATTAAGATATGCACCACAGAAAAATCAGATGCTTGTTTTATTTATTTAGTCACTAGAGACATACATTCTGGTTTAAATTACAATGGATTATCTGACTAAACTGTTGGGGGAATATTTTCTATATCTTTAAGAAGCCTCTCTCTCCCCCTTTCTCTAGTTCTTTATAAAACGCTTTGAAGGCTCTCCAAATTAATTTTTTCATTATTAAACAAGCATTTCAGATTTGTTATCTTACCTTTCATAATGTCTGCGAGTACATGTAGCAGCACTTGTGCTTCCAGGGTTACCACCTAATTCATCATAAATATGTTTCCATTGTCGACGGGCTGTTATCTGTAAAAATGGCAATGGAAAATTTAATCTTGCATCTTTGCAGATTCTACAGTGTTTGAGTTCACAACAACAAATGCATGTGTGACACTTTCAGAACAGCATGTACTACACGCACTATAAAAGCCCCTACAGAATATACAGAGCACACAGGCTTTGGGTGTCATTTTTTGTTTGTTTTCTTTTTTTTAAGTTAACACTACATCTATTTTCTTTCTCTCTAAAATGGAGTGATCTGACTGATTCATTATCAAGTCACAAGCAATACAGCCTCACAAAAGAGAATCTCAATCAATACAGGGTCATTAACCATCAGAAGTTATGCAGACAAATCCCACGGTGAATTACGAAAATGAAGCTCAAACCATACTCAGCACAAATAATGATTACATAGTTATTTTAACTGAATTAGAGAAAATAAATCTGCTGCAAAACCCAAATCCACCACAGAATTCTATAAATCCACAAAAGCATAGTCTGTAACTCTATATGTTACAAGCTGTTTATTTTTATCCATTTATGTCAGTAAAATATATAGATCAAATAGTAATGAAATCTTAACATACTCCAATGTTAATATTTGAGCTATGTGCTTTATTGGACCACGCTGATGAAAATAAACATCTTGTAACATATTGAGTTGCATACCACGGTTCTGTTTTTTTGTACAGAAATTAGGATTATACAGAATAACAGATGGAAGACCTGGCAAAAGAATTGTTTCTGAATACCACTTCATTATTTTATATATTCTGCTATATTTAAAACAGGAAGAAAAACAGGAATAGGACAAGCACAACAGATCACCCTCTTTTGCCTGCAGCTCATAAAGAAGGCCAGTGGAAAATTGTGGGGGCAATTTGGGGAGAATTTTGTCATTTTCTGTGGAATGCTGTGGATTTTAATAAATTCAGCCCTGGAGGCTCTGGAGTTACCCACAGAGCAGTCAATGGCGTTTATTGAGGAGTTAAAGGCAGCAATCAGAAGAAAACAAATATTACAATTTGCAATCTCAAGCCTGTAATTTTAATCTAAACAGAAGAGATAGCTACCGTCATTAAATATTACATGGTAAGAAGTGTTTCTTTTTCACTCAATATAAAAGGAAAATCCTTCCTTTGCAGAAATCATTCTTTGAAGCCAAAGCATGGCTGGAGACTCATCATTTGATAATGTTACAATTTCTTTGAGTTTACTGTTTGTACAGTTTTCCTTAGAAAAAATCAGCACTTCCAACTCACTTCTAGTACCTGTACAGTGTTTGCACCTACATACACTTGAAAAAAAAGCAGGAGTATCTTATCTTGAAACTCATTAAAGCAACATGGACCAACTGCATTCACTAATTTTATTTTCTGCCTTCTGTAACCAACCCAAAGACCACAGGCACAACAAACAGACTGCAATTCAAGGATTAATTCTGCACAAACTAAATTTTTAAATAAAAATAAAACACTCACCCAAGGAAAGGTTAATTTTAAGTCTGTGTTGTTCAAGATCTTATACTGCCTTTCCCCTAGGCTACCAACACTTCTAGCTATTATTATTACTAAAAGTGCTGAAGAACCAGAGTCCTAATGAGCCATAAAGAACATCACTTCCTAAGAATATGAAAGGATGCTCCTTTTGCAACCTGAAAGGTCGGAAAAGAGTCAGACTGAGTACCCCGCTGTGGAGCAATGCCTGGATGGGAAGCTGCCCCTCGTCCAGCCTCCCACACCTATTCCACCGGACCTTGGGACAGGCAAAGGACCTTGGCACAGCCAGAGAGCTCTTGCCTTCTGGTAGCTTCCAAAAATCACAAACTCCTTAAGGACTGCTGCAAATAGCTGTATATTAAATCAAGTCTCTGGCAGGCTCACAGACTAGGGGAACAAAGATGCACAAAGCCAATCTGGGGACTGTGCTCTGGCCCTCTGGCAAGCATGGCCTGGCTGGTTTGCAAGGCTGTGGGCCAGGACCTGATGCTTTGGCTAAGTGGAGTGATGCTGTGCAGAAGCTATAAATGAAAGCAAAGGATTAGTCAGCAAGAGGACTACTGCAAGTCCCCCTTTTAAACATCCCAATGTGACTAAAAAGCATGGTCTCAATTTCTAACAGGAAAATGGTAACCTTAGAGCCCAAGTCTCATTAACCATGAGCTGACTCGAGCTGATACGCAAGCTGGAACATCAGCAAACACAACCATCTTTGAGGGGAAAAGGGAATCCCTTTGAAACAAATTTGGGTGTCCCTCTCCTCTGTTTAGAATAATAGTGTTTACACAAACATTCGCCTGGCTTTATGCAATTCTGCATCTGCAATGGACCAGAATGCCTTGGCAATCAGCGGACTTGTGCCCTCCCATGTCCAGAGCTATGTTTAAATTTGACACTGCCTGAAATGACTGCGTCAAACAAAGCCTGGGGTTGAATTTTCTCCTGCTCTAAAAGTTTAGGTTTTTTGCTTAATAAACTTCAATGGTCTGAAGTAACTTATAAATAGCTTCCCATTCCAAGGCTGGCTTCAGTTTTAAAGTAGTCTTCTGGTTTGCAGACCCCCCCCACAATTTGTCCCCAACCTACAGCTTCAAAATCCCAGAGCTAGATCCATTGGAAGCCAGAAGCTTTGAAAACCTCCACAACATCTTTCTCAATCAGCAGAATTTGGAGTTAAAGCAAGAGATTGGTCTGCCCAGGGACCCGAGCACAGACATGACTCCTGTAAGCACGGTATCAGGCAGTGGCTGGTACTCAAAAACAACCAAATAAAAGCAATGATCTTATCTATTAGAGGACTGTTTATACACATGATTTTAATGGTGTCTTTGGTGTTGAGAAATCTTAAGGTCTTCTGCACTGCAATCTCAGCTCCCAGCTCCCTTCCTCATGAAAAGGCTTCTTGCCTATTTCCTGCTGCAAATCTAAAGGGGGATTTTCTCATCATGGTATGTGATGTTCACAACACTCTTCAAAACAGAGCTCTGGGTATTAGCTTTGTATGAAACAAACCCAGGTAGCGTTGCATTCCACTGATACATCAGTTTCCTTGGGCCTGCCCAGACATAGGACTGCTGTACTTGTCAATCATTAATTTTTAAAAACTAAAGCACTTTATTGTTGCTTCCAGGAGGCAGCAGCTAAATGGGATCCCACTGACCTTTGGCAAAATTTAAGCTGCTACACACCGAAGGTTAAGCTCCACCTAATTTTCTTTTACTGTTTATCTTTCTAAGACATCTCTACGTAGAGTCCATTCAGCACCACAGCCTTCTGCAAACATACCAAGGCACTCCTTTTGTCCTGGATCAAAAGGAAAAATACCACTTCATGACTTGCCAAAGACAACTCTTTAGGTAAGTCCTGGAAGTTTCCCATCTATGCATATCTGCACCTTTTACTCACTTGACTTAGAGTGACAGAAAATTTCAGGCAATGGCTGTGAAACGCCACCGCAGCTGCGCTCCCTAGAACGTGACACTGTTTTGTATTTCACCCAGGGATTTGGGGACATTTTAAATCATTCATACTGTGAAGGTCTGCTACGGAGAGTCCTTTCCAATGCACTCTCCTATTATTAGTAACAAAGATGCTCATTTCATGTATCTTTGTTTAAGAGAAACATGATCCCACCAATTCCAAAGAGACAGCTTCATCTGTTAAGGACTTAAACCAATTTGTACGGGTTGCTATTTTTATTAAGCCTGTATTATGTCCAACAAGAAGTACATGGGAGTGTGCTATTACACAGTTATAAGTGACAACTAACTAAGAATTAGTAATCAAAAAGATAATGGACAGAAGAGAAATGACCCTCACAAGTAGTCCAACTACAGAGTCCTTAAATATGACATGACACACAATCATGACTTGACAGTAGTAGATATCCCGTGTGTATATCCTGTATGTACAGGTAATACTCTCTGTCAAGCCTCACTGGATCCATTCCAGCTCCTGATACATGACAATAAAGAAAAGTCAGACAGATGGCTAGGAGAGTTGTTCTCTGCACTTCAAATCCAATCCCTGGCTGTTTTAACTCACTTTTTGACCTTTAACCAACAGCACTAGATTCAGAGTTCTTGCACTGTTCTGTGAATCTGGGCCAAAGCTGGAAAACACCGGACACAGACTCTGTTTCTCAAAGATGTTTTTAAAGCCCCCTCAAAGCATCTATACACGGACAAGGTGGACAGGGCAGGGGATAAAATTCACAATGGGCTGACTACCATGGTTTTGCAAAACACGAAGATGTAAAGTTTGCAATTGCTTTAACTGGGAGAGTTTCTACACTTAGTAGTAAAAATATTAGTCATCTGACCAGTCTAAGTTCCTCTACGTGATTTTAACCAATCTTTTATTTGTTTCCTGTTCATAAAATTGCTGTCACATGCTGAAGCCAAATATCCACTTTAAAATATCCTTTTCTTTACAATACTTCCAAAAGACCCATTTCTACCTCAATGCACAAACCAGAAACTTGTGAAATTTTAAAACAAGTTATGGATGGCAAAGCCCGTAGAATGGACAAATGACTTGTTCAAGTGAGACAGAAGGGTCCATGTAGATAAATGTATATTAATCAGGGTAGGTTCAAGAAAGCCTTTGCTCTGCACATGTCTTCTTATCATCAACAGGTATTGGCAATATGCATGTGAGTGGATTCTGGTTGTTATCGAACTACAGCACTCACTCAAAATTTCTACATCTAAGCAGACCTCTAAGATTCTGGAACTGATACTGAGGGCCATGTCATCCCAGTCACCTACTGCCTTGCTGAAAAATGACACAAATCAAACACAAAATCCTCTCAGCAATGCTCGCCATGATAAAACATATACAAACAAATGCAACTTGGCAATTCAATGGGTATCATCTGGCCATAAAATAATAAAAAAACCAGGGTGCACACAGGTCTAAGTATTGCAACACCTACTAGATTAACATTCAGGGAATGTAAAGCAAAGGCAGATCCATATTGAGGGTGAGGCTGTTAACAGAAGAAAATGAGGTCAGGAAACCTCATGCTCTATGTACAACTTAAAGTGCATTACAACAGCCCTCCCAACTTGAGCTCATTTGCGGAGAGCATCAACGCCACTCACATCCACAAAACCAGAATCAGGCCTATCACTTCAGCCAGAGGCACTCTCAAACCAAGGCTGGGCTCCTGAGTATGTCAGGGGGTAGGAGCTACGCTTGCCTTGCCATTTACTGACCAGCAAGCAATTGCTTAGATTCTTCTCTATGAAGAACGTTGGTACCTGTTCTGTCTCCATGGTACCTTTTCATCCAAGGGGACAAATGCCCCTAAACAACAGAGAACATCTGTCACTGAGAAAAGGACAGGAGCTTTGAGACACGGGTGGGCTGATGTCAATCTAGATGACATTCTTCCATGTGTTATCCTTTCACCCTGATCCTCTCATGTTTCTGCAACTATTGGTAGACTTGGTTCTCTGGCCTCATGTTAACAAACTCACCATCCTATTGCTGCTCTGCCTCAGGTACAGAGGTTCACCTTCACCAGCATCTCTAAATCCATCCCTCTCATTCTGGCACTAAAACTCAGCCCTGCAGCAAGCCACCACTTGGGCATTCCTGTGTCTACCCCCCGTCCCTTCAAGCAGATCTGAAATGTTGCTGTGAAACTCACCCGCCTCCCCGAGCACTCTGAAGACACTACTCTCCTTTCAAATCTCCCTCCCCACCTTCCCTTGTGCTCTGGATCAAGTCCAAGATTTTATCCCCCACTTTCATTGCACTTTACAACTCACAGCAATTACTGTCGGCTCATAATTGCAGTAACGATCTATCTAAGATAGCTATTCATTCATATATACCTGTGAGCACACCCACGCACACCCCTGTACACGAGCATGGTATGTGCTGATTAATGAAAGATACAGGAACAAAAAAAAACCAACCCAAATCAAGCGTGTATTTTGTTGAGAATGTTAGATTTCATGTTTCCCAAAATCCCAGCCACACCCATGCCAATCAACCCGGGCTGCTGATTTACAGAACAATACGCTTTATTGTATGGAAGGAAAACAGTGAGTTTTACATTTTGGTTCAAACAACTTTCAGTTTCTTGATAGTGCATTTCTTCCTGTCATTTCTCTACAGTACAGATATGTCCCAGATTACTTCGTAAACAAAGCAAAAATAATTTCTTTCATCCAACTGCGGCAGGAACTGAACAACTTAATCTGATCATTGTGTGCAAAGAAAATATTTCCAATGACGACATCTTCCTATGTCAATTGGTTTTTATTACAGATGTCATCTCGGTGTGCCATATTAATGCAGCTCTTTCTTCTCATTTCAAGATTTTAATCTAACTTTGTTGCTCTAATATTTTATTGCTTCAAAATACATGCTGTAAAATCCATGGCCATCACATTTTCCTGTGAGCTAAAAATAAACTGCTCTTGTCAGATATGGTTAGCTGATAAAAAGTGTCAGAGACTTTTCTGAATTACTTTGATAACTTCCTGTTTATGTGGTACTGACCCTTGTCTAATAAAGATCTTTTACACTTGGAATAAGAGAAGATACTGCAGTATACTATTCCTTAATGGACAATGCTGATTACTTTTGAAAGCCTTTAATATATTTCCCATATTAGACATGAACAGATGTCAGGGATGTTGCCAAGTGAAATTTCTTTTATGCAATCTTGGCTTGTCGTACAATAATAGCCCTTTCTCAACATGGGAAAAAATTACAGACCCAACTAATTTCCTTGACAGGGAAGAGTTACATATGTTTTCCACTTGTAGTTTTTACGACAAGTTTACAATTTTGCCAAACCTGGAACTAATTGGGACTGCTTCCAAAAATGGTCCAATAAACCCACAATGTGTACAGCTAGCCTAAAATGCAGTAAATGATTGTTTGCTTTTACATTTATTTTTTTTTCTAACAGAGAAAAGTTAGATTGCACAATTATTTCATTTAAGTTACTTAAACACTTACTGTTTCATATCCTCCCAGTTTTTGAGCAGCTTGAAACATAGTCCAAAGGTTAACTGTTAGAGGGACAATAAGTATTTAGATAAGCATTGCATTAACCAACATATTTCAAAGAAATGTAAATTAAACAGTTTTAAAAAAAGAAAAATAGAGAAAAAAAAAAAAAGCTCAAAGCCACTGAAATAGCTCCTGTGAAACATTTTCCAAAGAGTTATTTACATAAGCTGAAGAGTAAATATTAGCCCATACTATATATATTTTTAATTACATATAAGAGGACACACTTAGATTCCTTAACAGGACAGGAAAAATACACTGAGAGAAAGGTAATAGGCTCATTTGACTTCGCTGATAAGCAGCATGGTATAATGACTGTAGCATGTTTCCATAACTTTGATAATAAAAATTACTCATTGGGAAGACTGTTGGTTTTAATTATTTGTTTGATACTGATTTCATTAGCAAGCAAGCACAAGCCACACACTGGCTCACAGAGAAAGTCTATTGATTAAACTAAAATATCCAATATTTACTGCAGCTCAGATAATGGCCTCCACAATCAATAAACAATAAGCTGCCGTCTGACAGGTTCTATGTTAATGAACATGGGGGGAGCACAGATGAAAATTGCCATCATAATTATGATATGAGTGGCTGTGCCTTGCCCACAGCTGTCTGGTGGGAGGAACAGGGGCAACTCAATTCAAAAGAGATGTTACTTCTAGCAGAACATCTCCCCTCTCATGTGCTTTTTATCCTGGCCCACTGTTCCATAAGGAACACTACTTGCTGCTGGTGTCTCACCTATTTTATTTTATTTTATTTTTTTATTTTATTTTATTTTATTTTATTTTATTTTATTTTATTTTATTTTAATTGCTAGAAGAAAAATTGATATTATAGCTCTATGAAACATGCATGCACTATTCCACCAACAAACAGTGATTCCCCATAGACGTCCTACAAATACTCAGCAATGCTACAGATCTGTGAGGCCAGGATCTCATCCTCCACAGGGGGATGCTCTATTGTAGTGTATGCACTGCTTCTCCCCACTAACTTATTTATATTGGCAATGTTTGCATAAGTCTGGCTGGACAAACAGAGTGCCCTGTCCTGCAAACATTTCTGCTCTTCTCAGCATACTTACTCTTGGCATTTAAGTATTTGCTGGATCAGGCCCCTAATTTATAATGAATGTCAGGCAACTTTCAGAGTATTTCAGCTAAATGTTAGCAGAGGGCCTCGCCCTCAGTGCAGAATTTTAGAAATAACACTTTAGCTTGTCTTTCAAGCCCACCCTGTCCCCATGCTTGAGGGAGTGCAGAATAAAATGGGAGGGGGGTGGAAAAATCCTCTCTTCAATGCAAAACGTTCTGAAAGCCTCATTGAACCTTGTACTGTTTCAAAGCTATCAAGAGCTTTGCTTAGGCCTTGATTTAATCTGAATCAATGCATAATGCAACGAAGCTGTTCATAGTACATTAATTTTACTTCCATTTCAAGCAGCCAGTTTTCAGACAAACACTGTAATCATTCAGAGTTATATAAGTTTATAATGGCTGCTGGAGGCCTGTTGCAATCAGTGCCAATTGCTATTAGGTATGTAAATTGTTATGTAAAACATACAGGTTTGACATTCTTCATCAAAATAACACATGGTTTTAATCTGAGGGATAAATTAGCGTAAATAATATTTCAATCCACGGAGTTCTCCCTTTAAGGAAATAAAGTATCATTCAATCTATAGACAAGGAAGAAAAATACCTCTATTTACAGCTTTTGTTAGAAACTCTGAAAGATCTACATTGCACTGCAATATTTATGTAAAATTTAGTTACAACTGTATCTTCTCCACCTAAAATCGCTTTACAGATTGTGGCACTACAAACTGTACATGCCAAAGCAATTCTAAACATTGCATTCTGTATTAAACAGATACAGTCTGGTTTTATATTCTCCAAAGTCAGTAATTTATTAACTATAAACACATTTTGGGGCTTAAAAATACGATCCCTTTTGTGCCTTTCTTGACCACTTCTAAATGTCTTCCTTTAATATTTGTCCTTTCATAAAGAACATCTGGGCACAATAAAGATACGTCATATTATTAACTCAGAAGAAAGGCATTACAGACGCTGCAGATTTACAAAACAGAAAACTAGAGAGTTTTCAACATGCCTATTTCTAGTCATAATCAGCGGATTTAAACCTATAAATATCCAGCAGCAACTACCCCAGAAGGAAGAGATGCAAATCTAGGCATAAGACAGTGAAATGCCTGGACTGGAAAATGTGTAGATACAAACACGGTTCCCCCCCAACCATAAGGCTTTAAAATAGGCTTCGTGTGCAAATGCTTTCTCCAGAGAAGCCAACCCATTCTAAAATGTCAACAAGAAAGTGAGAAAAAGGATACTTACTCTGCTTAAAACCTAAATAGGGTATTCGTTCAATTGGTGTTTTCCTTTCTTTCATATATTTATAAAGAGCCACAAGGAAAGCCTGCTCATCAGCTCTGCATTCTTCACCTACGGCAATCTTTGATTTATCCTCACTTGAGCCTTTTTTACAGTTGCTGTTGTTACTCTTGGGTTTGGGCAAAGCTGACTTAGCCTCACATTTTACCTGGGAAAAGAAAAGATGTCACATCAGATCTGGGTAACTTTTAATTTTCACTTAAGTAATAAATACCCTCTCCTAGAGGAATGGATTGTTGAAAAAATGAAGGCCAAACCATGCAATTGTGTTTGAGGGGAAACAAAGGAAGCTATTTATAGATCTAAATGTCTTGTTCTGAATCTTAGTCACAACATTTTTAAATAGCCACATCTTTAAATCATTATAACCCATTGGTAATGCTCTCCAGATCTGCATTTTTATGACTATACATTGCTATGTCACAGACAGCTCCCATCTCTCACATACACTTGCCATTAGCAAGTCTAATAATAACCTTCATTCCAGGATTGACACTGAGCATTGTCAACTCCCGTAGACAACCCTTGGAGCTCAGGGTGCTCAGCCCCTTCCAGGAACGCGCAGCAGCCAGCTCTGAAATGACACATTTTTCTCTCCTTTGGCCCACCAAAATAGACATAAACCTTGGCAAGCCTTACCCAGGCAGAGCTCTCGGCGCACACAAGTGGAGGTTCTGCTGTAGCACGGACTTAAGTGAGTTTGAGCATCTGCTTAAACTTAAGCACAGCCCTAAGTATTTAGCAGAAGGAAGAGGCTGGCAGCTGGAGCCTTTCCTGGTAGACACCAACAGCCCCAGTGCACACAAGTCCCAGCGCTTCAGGTCTCCCACTGGCATCTGTGGCAGACATGTGCCAGTCAGGAAGTCAGTAAGTTGGAACCACTTTACCTCTCATCAGTATTCAAACATGGGAAAAAATATCCAGTGAGACCAGCCTAATCCGGCAGTCCTCCTGAAGATAATCCTCTCATTGAACCTAGCAAATTACAGCTCGAGCATTCCCATAATTTATGTACAGAAAAAACAATACAGCAGAACCTTGCAAATGGATGCTTAAAAGCTCTCCATGACTGAGATGGGACCAATACATTTCCAGTGAAATACTGCAGGTTCTCTAATACAAGGTGGTGGAGATGGTTACATGAATTTTGGATTTGCACTATCCCTTGAACACTTTTGTGATCTGTGAGGAGCCTTCTGGCAGCTCCATATCCCACCCAAGACAGGTTCTTTGTGCTCTCCCCTGGGAGCACAAAGGAGATTGTAAGAATATTTAGTATTTTAGGAGGAGAGCAGGGCATCTTGCTGAACAGAAAGAAAGGAGCTCTTGGTCACATACACCATTGACTCTCTTTCACTCTCCCCACTTCTAAACCAGGTCCTTCCTGAGTGTTTGTTGACATTTTGGAAGTAAGCGCTAAGAAGAACATTATTTAAGTGCTTGTAAACAAACAACAAACATATCACTGGAAAGAGTATGATATGCTTATTTCATCTCAATAAAGCTATCCTGTGTTCAGGCTTAGGGAAAGCAAAATCTTTTCTTTTATGCTCCTCCAGGGTATGAACTTCAGAGAAAACATTGACTTAAAATTAGGTGCCTTCATAGTTTTCCACAGATGTTGGATGAAGCAAGGCTAGCTCCTAACCAGAGGACAGAAGCGGCCACAGTTTTCCAAGGTAATCAATGCTGCTGGAAAATCTCCCTGTTGGACACTGCAGGGTATAGGCTCACTCTCCCCAGGCACCGCAGCAGGGACTGGGAAATGGACTTCCTGCAGGACTTTCCCTCATCGGTTACTCTAAAGTATGTCTGCTGTACTGCTCAATATCCTTTGGTTGCATGGTTCAAAGAGATACTGTCTTCCTATGGCACAAGATACGATGCTTTGCCTTTAAGTAATAGATATACTTGTTGATTAAACATCTGTAAAGATCCTGGGTTTCATCCAAAACTCAATGGAGCCAATGGGATTTTTTTCCTATTAAAAGAATTTTGGATTTCCTCATGCACTTTTCAGTTCAGAGCTGTAATCCCTTGACTTTTTTACTTTGGCTTCTCGCAAAATTATTTAACAGCTTCCCCTTATA
This sequence comes from Thinocorus orbignyianus, assembly GCA_013400375.1. NCBI lineage: Eukaryota > Metazoa > Chordata > Aves > Ciconiiformes > Thinocoridae > Thinocorus > Thinocorus orbignyianus. The sequence continues at coordinate 265,044 of VXBW01000176.1, forward strand.
AAGTTTAGATTACATTGTCATAGTTTTCAATGCTTTACCATTAGACTGGGTTAGCACTGCCAATATGAACCCACAATTTTAATAAATTTAGGATTATTAATTTGAGCTGCAAATTTGTTGCAAGTTAAAACTTGGAACAAACTCACTGGACCTGGGAACAATTTTTCAGTTTTGTCACCCACTTCCTAGGTAAAGTCAACCAATCAATCAATCTTTTTAATGGATTTTCTTTCTCAAACTGGACAATTCAGAACTATGTTTGCAAAGACAGCCCAGGCATGAACGTTAAATGAAATCAAAGCTCACTGCTACGCAAGCAAACTAATGGCAAGGGGGATTACTCCCAAGGAGACAAAAGGAAACAAAGAAAATAACATTAAAAAAGCCACTGGGAGTAAGAAAACCTTGTGCAACCCACAACCTCCTTCTCTCCATTGTACAGGGAAGTGAGGTCAAAGCACCTGTGGAACTCAAAAGGTGCCAAAACCAACAGATGGACTCCAGGCAGAACCAGGTGCAATAAAGTTTTGATGAAGGCTGCAATGCTTCATCTGAGCAGTGTTCGAGGCACAAGCCTCACTTCTGCAAACTCCCCACTGTCTGACAGGAGATACAGATGAATGTCATTATTGATGATTAATAAGAACCAAAAGGGCCAAATGCCATTCTCAGTAACACTAGTGTAAATCCAGCACAAACGTATCATAGTCAGCGAGAGCGAAGCCCGATTTGCAGCAGGCATCACACACTGACCTTCTCCCCTAAAACACCATTTTGAGTCTCCCTAGAGGACAAAGATGTGCAGAGAAGTCCTGAACACATAGTTTTGTTTGGCTCTGCTCTCTTTTCTGGTCTGCTCAGAAAGCCTGAATGACTCCGTTATCAAAGTATGAGTTCCATTCCTGCAGGAGGAGTTACAGCTCTTTCATTGTAGCGTCAGCATGAGTGACACCTCCAAAGCCCAGATGGGCAACCCAGCACTAGAGTGCGGATAAGCTGGAGGTGTCCTGAGATGGACTGTGGGAACATCTGACCACCTCCTGCTGTGTGCTGTATCAGAACCATAAGATCCATTATCAAATGGCCTTTGAACACTCCTGGGTACACCCGTGCGTTTGTCTTCTGCCAGAGGTCACACACGACTCAGACCAACACAGACCTGTGTTTTAGAGTTTCAATCAGATAATGGCTGAGGCACTCAGAGTAAATCTCCAGGTCTGAGAACATGCTAGGCCACCTGTGGCCACAGGAAAAGCATATCCTGGCAACTTTTAAAGTAGTTTCCCAGATCTTGCTGTACAAATGAAGTGAGAGACTTACTGTAGCATTTGCACGAAGAGATGTAATGAGTAGATTCATTGGGGGACAATTTCCATGTTTAACAAGTTAATCCTTTCACCTCTTTGAAATGGTCAATTCGGCCAGTTTTAAAAACCTTTTAGTGCACTTCTGCACACTTTGAATGGGAATGCTTTTTAGGAGCACAAAGCAAGTATAGCAAGGGTCCTTCTGGAGTTTGCAAGTCCCAAAAGCCTGTCCAGCACTGATGACACATGAAGTATGAAAGGCTTCAAAGTCCTGTGTTTGGAGAGAAGAGTTTGATATATGCCTGTCCAGGAGAGCCGATCCTCAGTAGATGGCTTCATTTTCTTGTGTTATTTACATTCCCAGCCTGGGAGGGAACTCCAGTAAGGAGATCAAAAGCAAGAAGTGGTACAAAAGACCCACTTTCTCTAGCAGAACACTCAGGTCCAGGATCATATTGCCCGTGCCACTATCAATCTATTTTTAACAAGCCACCTACACTGGAATTTGCTGAGAGCTGCTCCGACCCAACTGAATGCCAACCTGTGTTAGGTAACAGTAAAAGACTACAAAACGATCTGCTGATGGTTCAAGGTAAATATGCCTAATGAGAACTACGTTGTAAGAAGGTTCAAAGCTTTCTAGTCATTGACAGTTGAGAACATGGAATTCAGCAAGTTGTTATAGCCATGTGGCTTGCACTGGTCTTGATGGGCTCAAAACCACAGCCTTCAGAATACCATTTCTGCCATTTTCTGACCCAAACTCTACAGCCACGTGTCTCCATCTGAGCTGTCACCCAAGAAATGAAGATGCTGTCAGACACCAGGTGCCATGACCTGAGGATGAAAGTAGCACAACTTCTGGTCAAAAGGGATTTTAGCTGGAAAAGGAACACGGCCAGAACCACTGCCAAAATGTTTCAGCATCTGACACAAATGGATCTGTCCTGTTTACACGAGCAGTGTTCAACTCTGCTCTGCATGGACCCATTGTCAGCACTAGTCAGAGATGGAACATAGATGAAGGAGGAAAACCAATGGTGAAGCCCAACAAGGAGCCTAAGACGATGACTTAACATTCTGTTTCCAACAATGAGAAGACAGGAGGTGGATCTCTACTCCCCCCCCTTCCCCAAATACATTTCCCCTCCTTCCCCAGAAACCCATAGGCAGGGTCTGTATAAAGTGCAATACATCTGCTGTAGAGGGGTCCATTCGCTGTCCCTCTTATTAAAGCATATCCACAGCCTCGAGACACAGATTGATGTGAAGAGCCCTAGTGAAGTCAGTGTGACTACATGCAAAGACATTGTATCATGAGCATGTCTATTATTTATAATGAAATTAAGCTGGCCAAGATAATTAATGCTATTAATATCTGCACAATGATGAGCACAGTATGACTAGATAAATAGGCAGAATTACTTCTTATCTGAAATATCCTCCCATTTGACTAGTAGGGTGAACCCAAACACAAACAGAGAGAATAAACAATTTGGTATGAAGTGTTACTGTTGTTTTTAATTATCTAATACCTATATATCAGGTGCTGAAGAGGCAGAAGTTCTTGTGCTACAGTCTGGGGTGCTATGACAACACAGGCCATGCCACAGTTTGCTAGTAGTATTTTAACATGAAAACCAGCTTGGGGGAAGGGGGAACTGAGGCAAATTGAGACATTTTCACACTGCAGATTTTGCACATTCTTCCACAGAGCGAAAACATCCAGGCAAACTCTATAGTATCTGGCAGGACCCTGCAACTCAACACACCAGGCTCCATCGCCTTTTACCATGCCTGTCTAATACGATAGCACAGATTCCAACTGAGCACAATAGGGCACAAAAAGAAGAGAAACAGTGACTTAAGGGCAGAGCTTCATCATGAACTTCAGCCTCTTTTATCGTCATCAACAGAAGGCACAATTTTAACTGAACTCCTAGGGAGGAGGTGGAATTTAATTTGCCTTCCTATGAGAAACTGAGAGCAGAACACTTCCACTTGACCTCTTTAACCTCCTAATCTCCCAGGACATTCACTGCATACAACAATACAACATAAATGGATCTATAGTTTCACTGTATTTCCTAAAGAGATGGTCTCAACAATGGAAGTGTTTTTCAGATACGCATCCATCTAATTTATTGAAACAATGGACTTGGGAGGACTTGGCCTAAAAATTCAGTCTATGCAAACCTGTTTAACTGTTTAGCTCAAAAGTATCACAGTGACAAAGTTCTGTCTCAGATAAAGATCTACAAGTACTGCTCTAAGTAATTTTCCGTCTTTGCAATCTTACAGTTTCAAATTAAATCATCTTGAAAGGAGCCATTTGTGCTGCTTTTTTTTTCTAAAGAGAAAACCAAATTCCTATTTAAAACCACACAGACAACATAGAAAATAGGACGTAAATTACTCCACAGAAATCCCATTTTAAAATATTTTAAGAAAAAGACACAAACCCATAAATATCTAAAAGATTAAGTCACAAACCAGTGGTCCAATTTTTACTTGCAGTATGGGCAAAGCACTGCAGCACATACAGAAGATTCTGTAAAAGCATGCACTATTCAACAAACCCTGGAATATGCAGCTCAGCCCTAAGTACTAAAGAGACAGCCTAGTTGCTTGGGTTTTTTTAAGCTTTTGTACTGAATTTCTGCCTTTATCTTTTTTTTTTTTTTCCAATTAAAAAAAAAAGTAGAGAGCTTAACATTAGGGTAATGGCATTTGCATGTGCTTCTTAGAAACCATTACTGAAGTGGCTCTTGTTTCATAGTCTGTTTATCTTCAAACTTATATTTAGAAGTACATTGTAACAGGGTGAGCTGCTCCCTGATTTATTTTTAATTCGAAGATACTGTCACAAACTATGTTTGTGTGTCACAGAATGTGAAAACTAACACTAGATGCCAAGAAAGCTTAAGCACTACCAGTTACCAACAGACTGATAGCATTAGGTTGTTAGGTGATTATAGTGGCTGGTAACTTTGAACACAGATATGATTTAAAGCAAAGAATAAAACTATTTAAAAAAATACATTTATCTCCCCAAGAAAATAAGTTACATTCTAAATTTGAAACAGCATGCTGGGAAACAAAGGCAGGGCTGTACCTAAAAAAGGAGAGTGTACTGAAAAGAGTATTATTAAGTGATTTACCTTGGCAACAGCTTTGCTTTCAGAATTATTGTTGGAATCCTTAATGCCATTTAATGAATCTCGTCTCTGTGGGCAAGGCTTCTTCTTGCGCGGTCTGCCTTTAAGATTTGGAGCTGAAAATTAATGGAGAACAATTTGAGCACATTGTCTTATACTGGATTCTTAACAGATGAAAGCATAATAAATAATTCCACTACAATCAGTCACAGAAAAGTACACATCTGTCTACAGTAAATGCTTATTACGAGATTCCCATCCTCCATGGGTTACATCTTGACACACTATACGTTTCTATAGAATATCCCCCAAGGCTAATCTATTCTACTTTCACACAACTAATTAATATAAAGTCAAACACTGGTCTCCGAAGGACGCAGAGAGAAAGCACAAATATTTCTCTATGGTACAAGAAAGAACAAAATAGAATATTAATAGGTAACTTTGCATTAATCAGGCTGCTGCCTTTATTATTTCTAATCTTCAAGTAAGAGTACTAACTACTATTTCAAACTTTGGGGAACACCTGGTTTTGGAAACGTTCTGAAATATTGAAATTCCTTACAGCTCCAAGAAATGTTTATATATCCTGTCATTCTTGTCAAAGTTTTTCTAAAAAAGTTAAAAAAAAATAATAAAAATTACTCTCGAGTCCTGAAATGGATCAAAAAAACCCTTAACAACCAGTTCTGGAAGTTGACAAGTACTGAAATAAGTGATTGATTGTTTCATAAGGGTTACATACCACACATATATATTAACATGAATCACTTTCAGTTTTGTCCAATTCTTAAGATAAAACAGCTCTGAAATAATACAGTGACTAAACTAAACATGCTGAGCCATACTTAGAATGGGATATGGATCATCATAAAAAATATCAGATTCATCTTTCAATAGTGGTATTACAATATAAATTATGATCACATACAGAAATAATAGATGAAGCAGATGTTTGCTCATTATTACGTGTCCTGCCTGCTTTCAGATTTAAAAATCAGCCTCTGACTACTATGGCAACATTTAAAATGATAAACAATCATTAACTAATGACTGTACCAAAGAAGATAATTTCCTTTAAACCTTTAATTTCTAGGTAACCATTGTTTTCATTACTTAAAGGGATGATTAGAACAATGTCAGAAATCTAAACACCACAAACCTCTTGAGTGCCTCCTAATTGTTTCTAATCTTACATTTGTCACACAGTAAGCCAGTGGTTTCAGGACATTTTACATCTTAATTAGTTTGCAAACACAATAAAGGGTGCTAATTTGATTTTATAGTTTGAGTAACAGTGTCATATTTGGTCTGTTTAGAGAAAAGAAAAGCCGTGAGTTTAAAACCAAAAGTCCAAAAGACATAGCCTTTTTCTTCCCCCAGCACTGTCACAACACGGTAAATACATACATATTGTGCGTATGTGTGTAAGTCCATATTTGTGTATACACAAAAACATGTTTATCTCCCTACAGAAATATCTCCATCTATCTCCAGTGAAGCACATTGTGCTCACTGAAAAGTACTGCAGAAAGCAATTCTGAAATTGTCATTTGAGGCTAACATGCAAAATCAAACAAAGAGAGAAAGAAATGATTACCCATTCCAGCCGACAAACATCTGCCTGATTTATATCTGTACTCATGAATGCTACAGCATGTGACTGCACACTACGTCGCTGGAAGTCTCGACTTGGTGTGGATGTCAGTCTTACACAAAATGAACACTAAGAGTATTTGCTCCCTGCTTACAAATCCCCTCCCCCAGCCGCTCCATTACTCATATAAACAGAGATGAGCGACTCGGCGGGAGCGTGGGATGAGCTCCGAGGACTCCAGCGCCGGCTGCCAGACTGCCAGCCCCAGCCACGCCGCCCTGCCTTATTTATAAACCCCGCACAACCCTCGGTCTCTCATCTCCTCCCTGCCCTCACTGCGTTTTGGTTTTTACAGCCTGGATGGGATGGACAGGCCCTTGCCCATAGTTAGACCCAGCAGTCCCACCTTCTTTATAAAGGTACTGAACAAAGTAGGAATGCTCCCTCAATTTACTGCAGCCTGGCAGGCATGTTAAAACGTTAGCCTTCGGATGAATGGATTCCTGACCCGGTCCAGCCAATGGCCAGAGAGAGATGTGGTTCAGCCAGGATCAAATGCACTTGCATATGAATTACTTTTTCTTTCTTTCTTTCTTTCTTTTTAATAAATAAACGAGTTCAAGGCTCAATGTTTTCCAAACATACTTGTTATCCTGAGTTTTGGCACTGTATTTTGTATCACACTATAAAGCACTCCTAATGTTTTGCTAAAAGCTTTCAAAGCAAGAAGGCATTAGTTCCGAAATTCCAGGTATATTGAGCTTGCATATGAACACTGTTTTAATTGGAGCCTTCCACGGCAGAGCTGGCACAAACCCACTATGAAATGGGGTATTTGCATTCTCCCCGTGGCTCAGGAGCCGCAGCTGGGAAGGTCTGTCTGCAGCACACACCAGGACCGTCCCACACACTGCACCGTACGACTTCACAACACTTTAAATCTGATTCCAGATCAGATGCACAATTAAAAAGAAAGCAGCAACAGGAATTAATACCAGAAGAGAAGGCCCTTGCCTCTAGTATCTACTCTGTAAAATAAAACATTTTTAATAGTTCCAGTCACACTTGAAACAAAGCCATTACCATTTGCTCCCTAAATCATTATAAATAAATGCATTATTCGAAGATTATTTGTATTTCAGATACATCCATTTTGTTCTCTTGAGTTAGGAAATATGACAAAGAGTCAAGGAATAATTTACAAGTCATATACTTGTTTAATTTTTTTCATTTTTTGTTTCATTTGTGACATATTCATAAGCACACTGCAGATTTCTTGACTTTGTTATTCATAATTGTTCTAAACAATTTTACAAACTTTGTCGCTTAGTCCCAGTCAGTTTTCCCAATGACACTGGATGTTCAGTATGTACTGTACAGCTATTGAATATCCCATGTTTTAATCTGCTTTCTGGTGGAGAAGGACTTCTGGCATGACTACCTGAGGATATCTGAAACAATTCAATTTCTTTCACGTCTGTGCACACGGCTTTCAAATTCATTTTCTGAGAGCATTTGTGGCAGTGAGACCTGATAACTTGTACACTCCCAGAAGGTGAGAACATAAGCAAAGAAAATTAAAGCAAAAAATTGAATAAACAAGTACAGAAAAAAGTTTGCATGTAATTACCACCTCTTTAGTCTAAGTGCCTGAAACAGGACTATGAGAGATGCAACACACTACCATCTTAAATCCTTGCTTTTTCATGCATTTCTCGTTTGGTTTTGCAGGTTTTTTCTCTTTCTGTCTTTCTTTTTGTTTCCCAATATATCTGAAAGTGGTGAAACTACTGAAATGTCCACTGGAACCCTTGATGGGCTGCTGTGAACTCTTTGCCTCTACTTAAGTGTGATTCAAAGGATGAATATTAGCACAGCATAGGTGTTGTGTATGCTCGAGGTAGGGTTGCAGACCAAAACATCCGCATGCCTGTGATGAGCAGGTGACAACTGCCCAAACCTCCCAGTTCAGATTTCTGGAAGCAAAAGGGCGTTCATCCACTTGAAGCCCATACAGGCCTGAGCCTTGCTGACTCAAGAAGTTTCTTCTTGAGATTATAGCTCATCCCAAGTTTGCTAGTTATCGCAAAGGGCAAATTCTATTAGGAAACAGCAACGCACCAGAGATTATCTTTCCTGCAAAATCTGTTGGTGCGATAGCAATCTAGAGCCCAGCAGGGAAAGCCACTTCACTTGCTGAGTTCCAGCAAACATTTCAGGTATGACCAGGTAAAACACAGCCAGCTGTAAAAGGCAGACAGTATGAGTTAACACTCCTCATGTTTGGAGAGCTGGAGGAGCACAGAGCCATGCTTCTCACCTTGGTTATGGGAAAGATATAGTTATCTTTTCCACATACGTCACCACCATACCTGCTACCTTTACCCATCAACACGACTTCAGCGGGACCATTTCAGCACTCTTTGGATACCAGTCGTATCTCAGCATGTTGCTTCCTTATTTCCCTGAGCTGCAGATCCAGCTGGTGTCATTTAAACAAAACCTGCTCCTCAGACTCCCACCAACCCAGCTGGGTCACAAGGCAAGCACCACCATCTCCAACACTGCCTACTGCTGCAGAGGATGCTGAGGCTGTAACCAGAGGGTTTCAGAGGGAGTCAAGCAATAATACAAGATGAACGAAGACCTAATTCAAGTGCAAGCATTTGTAACTGTAAAGAACAAAAGGTGTGATTATTAACTAGCATGCATGTGGTGTGGACTTTGTTTTTCAGCTAACTACTACTTGATGGTAAAAGTCTTGTGCTCCCGATTAAGTGAAAGCATGTGAAATGGATATGTCATGAGTATCAACAGTTACACAAACCATGATGACAACCATATCTTAACAACTCTTCCCATTCTGGAAAACATCTTATTGCCATCCCAGTTGTGAATTCTCAAGGAAAAGAAAATTATTTATCGGAATCTGCCCAGAGACAGGAATGTTTTCCTCCCCTCCGTGTTTGAAAGGGTCCCTGGCTGTTGTCTGGAAATAGGTAGTCACCATAAATCACACAGAGATTGCTACTTGCTGTTCCACACTAGGGTTCAGTATTTCTTGGAAGATCATGAAACATTACCTCGTGATTGAGCGGGACACAAGGAGACTGGGCAGGAGAAAAGAGAAGAGGAAACAGCTTGTGCCTGTGCCAGTGGAGTGAGAGAGGGAGAAGGGGAGTTGGAGAGGTAGAAGGTGTGCCCCTAGACCGGTCCTCCTGCACTCAGTAGCAGGTTCTGACACACAAAGCAAGAAAGCAACACAGAAAAGAGACAAACTCAGGGTTAATGCTGCTCAGGCCAGCTAGCTGGCTCCTCAAAGCCAGAATCATAAAATAGCATGATTGGTCAAAAAGTTCATCTTCCTCTACAGCACTCTCATCAGCCTGTGCAAGCATCAGGATATTGCAGGTGACCAGGAGAAGGCCAGAAGGTGAGGAAGGAGATGGCTACATTGCCCAACCACTGAGAAAATTCGTAAGTTGGTGGCCACTGCTGTCCTGCCACTACCACTCTCAGCATTCGATGTTCAGGGACACTGCTCTGCAGGACACGAGAAACAGGAGCATTTCCAAGCCTTGCTGCCTAGTGCAACTCCCATCTCTGGGTTAAACCCAAGGATGGCAAGTTCTGTGCTGAGGAAAGAGAAGTAACCAAGAACTGGAGCTGCTGAAGTCAGCCATGACGAAACACTACATATGGTGGAAAAACATGGACCACCACAAGAAGACAACATCTCCACCAGCAACCTTCTTTACCTGTATCCCCAGGAAGGGGAAGTGATTACTGGACTTCCATCTCCCTGTTATCAAGTCAGCCTCACTTGAGTCATGTTCATGCTGAGAATGCAATGTACTATGTACACACAGCCACCCCTAGATGCACAAATAAGCCAAGAGACAATGGGTGTGGTTTTGGGGTACCTGACTTTAGTAGGTTAGTTACAGTAGAATTATCTCCCTTTTTTAGGAATCTGATTATTATTGGAAGTCCAATGAGTTCAACCCTCCCCGTAACACTGTTCTCTAGATGAACATATTTTGGCTGATGTAAAAGATGTGTTGTTATAGGGAGGGTGTTAAAAAAAATAGTGGCCTTCACACAGCTGAGGTCAAGCTATGTTGGCACTTTGACAAAATCAGTGGTAGAGCCAAGAGTTCTTAATGAGCCTGGAATGCATTACCTCATTTGTCATACCTGGATCACTTACTCATGCTGAGTCCAAAATAACCTTGGACCTTGCTGGCTGCTCAACAAACCATGTAAGTAAACAGTACTGTACTCATGCCTAAAACACGTACCTTTTTCTTGCTCGCTCCACATTACTTACTCCAGAGAACATCTAAGCAATTGTAATGCCCATGATCAAAGTTTTTGCCTCTTCCAGGCCTCTCTGATCTGTATAACTATTTCCTGATATGACTTTTGATTCTGGCTTGCTGGTGCTCCAGTTTCTCAGAAACACTTCAAGAGTGGGAGGGAAAAAAATAAAAAAGGTAAAGAAAAGGTAAGGACAGCCACTGCCACATTTTACATACTGGGATAGCTGCTCAGTGTTGCTAACGCACTTACAATGCTAACCATGTTGTTGTGACCATGTTTCTGTCCTGTGCAAAGATGAACAAAGGAACAACAGTATTTTTGCCAACTGCAAGAGTATAATTACACAAAAAACACAACTAAGCTTCTAAAAATGTCCAGGGCCATCAGCAAAGAAGGGTCAGTCAAAGATCCGGGTCCACATTTACGGTGGGCCTATAGAGTCAGGTGAGCTCTAAACATGAGACGTGGGAGTGCAGCAGAGGGAGATAATCACAAAGGTGGGATTAAGATGAAGCACCGGAAGGTGCTGTTAATAAACAGGTATGTAATGTGGGTTCAGATGAGAAGTGTGCTCGCATGAAGCAAGCTACAGCACACCTGCTAAATGTATCAACAGCCTCTCCTCCTGTAGCACACCTTGCAGAACGTCTCCTCACAGAATCCTTTTGCACCGTGCCAGTCCCTTATACATCTTCCAGTTTTCACACTCACATACAAAAGCTGCGATACCAGAATGCCTGGCCCTAAGCTGCAAAACCATCAGTAGATACAGAACAGAGTAGGAGACTTTCCCTCACAGGCAGGTGGAAATGTCAGGATGTGTCAGATCACAGAGCTATTAATGATTCGAGTGCCAAATAGAAGCTGGAGGTGACATGCAGAGGGGCCTGGCCATCAAAGTTAAGGTGAGAAGAATGGTCCCAGATCTCCAGAAAATCCATGAATTGACCATGCCTGCTGGCAGGTGGCAAATAGCTGGCTGCTGAGGACACCCCTAAAGCAGCCTGGCAAAAGTTAGTTCTTGGCTGAAAAATACGCTTACATGTTGCACCTTTTAAAATGTAATGAATAGAAAGTTAACAGTTTTAATGGTTTTAACACTTACCCCTCTAGGGGGCTTCTGGCATTCTGCAATATCTGAAAGTTAAGAAAGGCATATTGCTATATTTAAGCACGATCTCAACAACTATTCAAAGGTTAGTTAATCTCACATACTGTTCTGGAGTCCCAGCTGCTTCCTTAATTTCCTCATCGCCTCCATCTCTTTGTTTTCTCTCTTTCACCTCATTTCATTTTCTGCATCCTAACTTCCTGATCTTACATTTAATTTACTTTCCTTTCACCCCTGCAAGTTTATTTAAAAGCTTCTACCTCATGGAAACAGGGTCCAAGAAGAAGGACCCAGTGCACTTATTGCCCAAGGCACACTGAGCAGAGCTAGTGAAGAGAAGCAAGTTGGAAGCAACCTAATATTACATCAAAGGGTCAGAAATTAAAGTGGCTGGAAAATAAAGCAAAAGATCAGACTACACTAAAAAATCCAGACCTTTGCTTGAAAACAACAGGATCAACTGAATTTGGATTATTTGACATTGATCTCTACAGGATCTTAAGTATGCCTACAGAGCTCAGTGATGAGCACCTACCAACAACTACAGCTCTCACTGAGCTCTGGACGTCACATATCCCCTCCACAAACACACACCTCTTGCTTACTCATGCTGCACATAAAACAATTTGAATATCTAAACTATTTTTATTAGAACTTTTTCTAAATGCAAAACACTTGTTTATTCCCTTTCTTTATAACTGAACATGCCAGACCTGACTTGGAAACTCCGGAGTACAGCAGTGAACAACCTTGCAGGGAACACTAAGGATCCACACTGCTTTCTAACCCGCTGGGAGAAAGAGCGGACTTGTGTAGCCGTTTCTGAAAGTTTTGTTTTGGAAATGAGATATCCCGTGCTCCATGTGGGGAAAATCAATTTGCTACCTCTCTAAAGAAAACATTCCTCATTTGGAAATAAGTGAAACAGACACTTCCTTGTGTGGATTAATGTGGAGACATATGACTTGCTGCAGACTGTTGTTTTGACCCCCATCCTGACCAGACAATCTCTGAAAAAAGCAAAAAGGTGGTATTTTTCATGGATTACAGTTCAGACTAGTATTGCTTTTAATAGAAAAGTTAAAGGCATCACAAATACCAGGTTGGCCAATTATGCCAAAAATTGAATGTTTTTTGTTTCCCTGGAAGACAGGGACAAGATTCAGGACAAGGCTTGTAGTCTCATTTTTGCATTGCAGCACGGCTGCAAGTGAGGACTTTTGCTTGATAAGGGCTTCTTTATGTCCTGCTGACTAATCTGTGTTTTCTAAAAAAAAGGAAGAAGTTGTTTTCTTTTTTTTTTTTGGACAAAATCTCTACATGTGTTAGAAATTATGAAGTGCAGTAAATTGAAAAGGGAAGCTGAAGACTTCAGAGAAAAATCTATGCCTGACAAATATGTGACATTCAAGTAGACCTTAAAGCAAATTAAAACAATAATAATAAAAAAATCCAGTGTAGGCTTATTACTGGCTACAGATGACAGGATTGTTATTAATGATTCAAAAAGAGGCAGAGGTGTTTGGTAAATATTTGTTCCGTATTTGCAAAGAAGCCAGATGATATGCTTGCAAAAGAACATAATTAAAGCCAGTCAATTGACTTGGTTTTACAGAAACCAGATCTTAATACAACTGAAAAGAAAAACAAACATAGCACCTTCTTTCATACTTTGAAACTGTAAGCTTGGTTAGAAAAACTAGATACATGCATGGAACCTACCTGCATTTCAGCAAGACAGCTGATTTAATACTAGATAACGCTTTGATTAAAAAACAGCCCTACATAATTTTATTCAGGCATACATTAACTGGATTAAGAACTGGCTAAACGATAGAGCTAAAAGCAGGCATCAATGGGGAATTTCTACCAAATGAAAATATTTCTGGTGGGATTCCACAGAGGTTGCACTTAGTCTTGCTAGTATTCACCATTTTCTTCAGTGAAATAAATACAAGGTCCCCTACAGTAATATTCACACAGACACAAAGACTTGTACAATTCTAACAGAGTCATACAAACGCGTCATCAGAAGGAAAGGTGGACCGCACAAACACAATACTCTTCAGCACAGCTCCATCATGAGACCCATGAGCAAAGACTGCAAGTCCCACTGACCAAGCCAAAGGTGACACTTCACAAGTCACCCCCCACTGGAAATTCAACATACCCTGGCAGGAAGATTCTGTAGCCAAAGACAGGTCTGCCTTTAAGGAGGAGGCCTGAATAACTCAAGCTGTATTGGGTTTGAGCAAAAATGACTGAAAAGTGACTTCACCAGGTAATACAAGTGCCTCAAAGGTGAGAAAAAGCTGCTACTGTGAAGTGAGGCATGCTGGGGCACTACAGTCCACATACGTCATCTAATGCCAATGTACACAGGCATGTGTACGACCAGCTTTCAGAAGACCTTTCAGGAAAAGCCCAAGCCAGACACAGGCTGGCGTGCACAGTGCAGAAAGAAACGTATGCAATTTGAGGGTCTGTCAAGACACGGGACTGGAGCTGAGTGTCCCGCCTTGGCCCCAGACGGGCTGGGTCCAGGCTGCTGCTGGGAGATCCTCGCCGCTGCGGGCGGCTGCAGCAGCCTGGCTGGCTGCAGGGAGGAGGCGTCCAGCTGTCTGGCTGTGGTCCTTGCTCAAACAGCTGTTTCCCCTCTCCTTCAGAAAAAAGGTGGTGAACTGGATGAAAGCATTTGCCGGTAATTTTGGCCGATGAGCCACTACTTGGGGTTCATACCAGATTAGATGACTCAGTGGTTCTTCTGGTGAGAAACTGCATGAGTACAGTGAAGTACTGTGCTGTGCGGGACAAGGAACATGAAGAGCTGTAGCCTTGATTCAGCAAAGTACATGTAACTTGTAAAGACCTGGAGCATGCAAAGACCTCTGATGACCTCACTGGGGCTATTCACATCTTTGAGGCTGAGTTTGTGTTAAGCATGGAACACAACCAAGCCAGCATGACTCTCTCTGTCACTGATGAGAAAGAAGCATTCAGGCCCCGCACAAAGAAATCGTCACCACGTGCTTGGTCAGCATCACAGGATCAGACAGGGGTTCATCAAGTTTCCCTTTTCTTCAGAAATCTGCAGTCAATCTCCAGCCTCCAAGGCCTTCGCCCCCAAAGGTCACCTCCTGGGAAGCTGCACCCGGCGGATGGGGGCTTTGCTTTCTGTAGGAGGCTCACAGCAATGCTCAAGAAGTCTAAGTCTGACTTCTCAGAATAGTCTGAGTTAAAAAGAAAGAAAAAAAAAAAAGAAAAAAAAGAAAAAACAATACAGGGAAAAAAAGAAGCAAAGAGAGGAAAGAGTGAGCAGGCACAAATGGATTATGTAAGACAAAAGCAGCGCAAATGCAGCAGCGAGAGGTGAAAATGCACGGCAAACCCATGCAAGTCAGCCCGCCTCATCAAAACTCAGCACAACACCCAAGGCAGGCTCCCTCGTAGAGGGCTTCAGAAAACAAAAGAGCATACAGTAAATCCTAAGACGGCTTTCCTAGTAATATTTCCTCTTCTCTCCAGTAAAAGCCAGCATTTGTGAAACTGCTGTCTAGCAGAGTCAGCAGTACCCAATGGAGACGTGACCTACATACCTCAAAAATACAATAGATATGTAGCCAGTCGTATCCACGTACATAGGCAGATGAGATGGGCTAATTGACTGGTAAAGGATGGACACTGTGCACGAACCTAAACAGGCAGAAATTCGTGCAAGAAGCATATAATGGATGGTTTCCTGAGACCTTGCTTTTGGGAATGACAGCAGGTAGGAAGTTACGATCATCCAGTTGCGCACAACGTGAAAATAAGAAATATCTTATTTAAATCACTTCCATTTCTGATTTGCAACTGATTGTGTAAGAAATAAATAAATAATAATTTAGTGCAAGAATATTATAATTTTATCTCATTTTTTTCTTTGCATTTGATTGTTGCATTGCAAGGTAATAAAAAGTTGTTAGGTGTAATCAACCCGCATGAAGATCTGAGTAAAGTGACGTGCAGAAACTAGGGAGTAAGCCTCGATGCATATATTCAGCAGCCACCACCATGAGGACCACACGATGTGTTAGGTGGAGACAGGAGCAGCAGCCCTAGCCTAAGCTCAGCTCCCCCTCACATCTCTGGGTCTTCAGCAACTTCACCAGCAGCAGCTGGCTTGCCAGGTGCTCCATTGCAGCACACCAGCCACGAAAGGGTTCAGGAATCACTCTGCTTCTGCAGAGAGCTTGGGACAAAGCCCTCACACCCCCTCGCACCTCTGCATGCACCTGAGACAGTGCTTCAATGCCAGGACAGGGAGGTGATGTGCTCTGCTGTGCTGAGCAGAGGTGGGATCTGGACTTTTTCACTGGTACAACACAGCAGTGGTCACTCTGCTAACTTTGTCAGGTCGTGTGCAAGTAGAGAAAGGGAATCTGTATAACCACCAAACACCTGGAAAATGCTTGTTTTAAAGTCCTAATGGTAAGGTGATGTGCCCAAGTTTAAAGGAGTGCAAACCTTGGGAAGTCAGTGTAATCATCCCAAACATCAACACAAAAAGAACAGAGCCCCTCTCTGCAGTACAGCCCCTGTAAATCTCTAGCACTCGGAAAAATCCAAATAAAACCGAGCTGTATTCATTAATTTATCTGAGCAGGGCAGGGTTTAAACTAAATACGAAGTCGGTTGTGCAATACTCTTTCGTAGTCAATACCGGTTCTTAGGAAATTATTTGAGTGAATTAAGTGGAAGGACTATTAAACAATTTACACACTTCCTTGTGTTTCAGATGTCTAATTATAGCCGTGTTTGTCTTTCCCCGCAGAACTGTTGTATACCACATGGTATGCATATTTCAGCATCCAGCATTATTAACTCATGACCGACTGTCAGTTGATCATTATCTAACACATGGGGTCTGCAAAAAAAGCCTTATTTGGGCAAAATCAGGCTTCTGACCTGCTTTCGCTGTATTCTCCCCCAGAACAACTTCAGTTGGATTATTATTTGCTGTCAATGGAAACTCAGAGGTTACATATGTGAAATCTGCAGACAGGAAAATAAATCCTTAGCGAGTTTAAACACTTAGTTGATATTAAAACCATTTCCAGCATGGTTAGGTTAAAGAAAACTCTCAGTTGCCCTCTAGTGTCACCCGGCTGCCATGCCAGGCAGCCAGCCTGCCGCCCGCCGCAGCCAAGGTCACCAAAATTTAACCTGTTTTCATGTGATGAGGTTTACGATAGGTGTAATATTTCACATAAAAGGGTGAGGGGGTATGCTTTTGCCTCCTGGAAATTTGAGGGCTTGGGCCCCTGGCAGCCCAGAGCCTGCGTGATGTTCAGCACTGTAATTGCGGCGTATGACACATGGGTTTTATGAGCGAGAATCTCTGAAATCACTCTGTGCGCTGCACTCCATAAAGTTCATTCATAACTAAAAATAGACTAATGTACAAACTGATTTAGCATTATACTGAAGCTAAGGAACATAGGGAGTCTGCAGAATTCCCTAATATGGAAGAGAAGCTGAGTTTTCAAAAGCAGCAGTTTATTTGTTTCTGAAAATGGACAACATATGTAAAAGATTTAATATATAGAACCAGGTGTATATATAGCATCGATCTTCATATGTGCCCATTTTCGTTCTATATAAAGACTTTATACAGCCTGAAACTATAAATTTAATAATAGATTACTAAATTAAGTCTGCACAATCACTTCATAAAAAAAAATCATTTCAATTTAAAATACAGCTGTAGGGGTTTGGACAATTTCCTGCATAATAGAGGCCCATCCCTGAAATGTAAATAATACCAGTATTAAAACAAGTCAATCAGGCATATCAGGAAAAAAAGAAGTTACATGAAAACATAAATGCATTTTCCAGTCTATCCTAAGTAAGATGCCAAACCTTTATTTTATTCGATTGCTGCTTAGATAAACCACTACTGCTTCAGTTCGCTTTTTTTTTTTTATCTCTCTCTTTTTTTTTTTTTTTCCCCCAAATGTCCTGTTTTTCCTAAGAGAAATCCAGGGCTGGGTAAGTCTTAACATTTTGAATACACCAAATCATCAGGGTTTTGCAATAAGAATTATTCACTTCTTTCCTGTGTACCATCAGCATTCTTAAAATACTGTTACTATAAAATTAAACAGCGTGCTCTTCAGAAAGGCATGACGTTGCCTGCTCTGTTTTTTCAATTGCAATTGAGCAATTTAAAAATTCTCTTATTTCTCAATGCCTTTTCCCCAAACAAGTACCTTTGATAGCTCTACGATTACAAAAACAAGGTACTTTTTTTTTTTTTTTGAAATTTACAAACCACCTTTAATAGTAT
>VXBW01000176.1:282884-293804 GCA_013400375.1 Thinocorus orbignyianus
TGACAGATTACACAGTAAAAATGACAAACATTACTTTATTTGGTATATATCTTAAGTCAATTACAAGGCTTTCTCTTCTTAATTTGACAAGACTGAAATATCACAAGAAGTACATATGGCAATTCAGAAAATATAATCAGGGAAAAGGCAAAATGAACATTTGAGAAGACAAATTTTTTGATTTGCGTAAGCAGATATTTGTAAGGCATCTCCTTTCTCCACTGCCTGAATAGCACTTCCCAGTTGTTACCGCTCTCACAGTGTAGCTCCCAAGCTCAGTAATTGCCTTTTCTACCCCAAAGTGCTGTCCCTGATGGCAACAGGAGGCTTTTGCCAGCAGCTGTGGGGCTGGGGACCACCCAGTGATGCTGTGGGACACTGTGAAGAGGAGACAGTGCAGCTGGGCAAGGAAGCAGCAGGGTGGTGCCACACTGTCCAGAGACCCTTACCCAGGGGCTCCAGGCACATGGGCTGCCTCAGCATCCCCAGTTTTCAGGTTTCTCCGCTTCAACCTAAGACAGGGCCTTGCAGCGCTGAAATTGCTACCAAAATAATGAAGGGGGTCTTACAGTCCTATTTGACAGGACTTGGTTTGGGACTATGCTATTTGCTCTACACTCCTAGTGATCAAACACCCTGGCTCTCAAGTCACGGAAAGCTCGTAGGGTTTCCAAGCCCAGCTCCCAAGCCAGGGGGATATAACAAGCTCAACAGTGGGGAGCAGTGGCTGGGGAGTAGCTTTAATACTGATCTGTAAAAAGCCGTTGCAATAGGGACAAAACTGGCTGTCAGGCCCAGCATCATCTGGCTGGTTTAGGGCCCATCTATACCCCAAGGGAAGGGTGGGACCACTTACAAGCCACTGCCTCCCCTTGCCTGCAGACAGGTCTCTTGGGTTGTGCTTCTCCTCAGTTCTACACAATACCTGATGTTGTGCTCTTTGGGATTAGGCTACTGCAAGACTGTGGGAACTTCAGAAGGCTCAAAAACTTACTTAGTCTGCCTCACAAAATACACAGCAAGGATTTTATTGACTTATCCCAGTTAGTCTCATCCTCCTGATAGCATCTGGAATGGTTTTCACGTTGCACAGGAATCCCCATCCTCATTTCCAATAAAGGGATTGCTCCACTCCCAGATTCACTCACTCTACCTGCTGTTTGATCTAAGTTTTTCCTAGAAGCCTCCTCACCAGCCATGATCCGACACTGCTTTGTTTAGGAAACCTGACAAAATGACACGAGTGACCAAACCTTCTGTATATATAATTTTAAACAGATAAACGTAGCACCAAAACGAATCAGCATCTCTCCTGAATTTCCAAGTACACTATTAAGCAGACTTGGACTTCAACTAAGGTGAATATGAAGATGCACTGTCCCAAGAGATAAATATTGACTGAGGAAAAGCAAAGGTCGAATTGGTCAATATTTACTCAAGAAACTCTAAATCTTGATGCAGTGTAATGTACTCTCTGAATGTCTTCATCAGCTATCTCTGGAGATCTTTTCATTATGACTAAGTATTTCAAAAGTATAACCTTCTTCCTCCTAAAATTCATACTTAAAACCTCACGCACAACTACTGCAAATAGGAAGCTTTCCATGCTTATGGCTTCAGAAAAAGGAGATGTGCTGTTTTGCAAATGTTATCTGCTCAGGCTGCATGCCAAAACTCAGTTGCTCTAACCTCCAAAGACGTGAACAATAAAAACTTTCTGACTCATCACATGATGGTATTTCAGACTACCATGAACAGGAATTTCTTCTTTGGTAAGGATTAATGCACTCCCTTCTCCCTCCTTCTCAAATATCTGTAAATTAAGACTGAAATTTTATCTCAAGCTTCTATTTCACACAAGGAATTACTTTGAGACAATGTCAGTCAAAAGCTTAGGGGGAGTTACAGTCCTGTTATTTACTGTGGCAAGTATATTAGGCCTGTTATTCATCTAAGGTTTAAAGCTTACTGCCCGATTTCTGAAGGTCTTCTACCATGCTATTTTTGCCTGAAACAGCAACACTATGGACTCTTCTCTCAACAGAATAGCCCTGTTGAAAACAAGATTTCTGGGAAATTCATAAAGGCTGATTTTTCTGAAGATGCACGAGGATTCTATGAAGGAAGAGACTCCAGTCCTCTGGGGCTTCAGTGAGCTTATCCCTCAAATTCCCCTCAGCACCTTCACACAGCCACTCGATCGAGAAGGTACCAATCCTCCTACTCCTCTGTTCATTCAGTCTAGCATGGCAGGTGAAATCCTATTTGTAACCTTTGTCTTCACTAAACAGTAAAACATAGCACAGATTTGTTGCAATCACCATGGAGATAGCTGGTTTCAAATTAGGCACAAACTGTTTGTTTCCTTTGCTATTTTTATTATGTTTTGAGCCTATTATGCTCCTCCCACCCTGCCCTTTCTTTATCTTTACTAGCAAATGAGAAAAATCTGGCTTCAATGGGAAGTCAAATCCTAGCCACAGCCAGTGGGAGATGATGGTGATCCCCTCTTCTCAACTGCCTTCTCTTGCTGGTTGACAACCAAAAAGCCTGCACGAGGCCAGACTCCGCAGATGAGATGATGACAAAGAACGTGCAAAGTCCCTGTTACTTGGAAGAAAAATGTAAGCCTTGCTCTTCACAATTTCATAGCTAGGCCTACTAGGGTTGGAGGAATTAATTTATTCTCTGCACGAGAGAATAATAGCTAGGCTTCAGTTTCACATCTATGATGGCACGAACGAACCACCAAGGGCTGGCAGGTGAGAAATGGCATTATCTTGGCATAACAAAGAGGGACAGGGATGGGACCGTATGGTGATAGGGGATGAAAGGCCAATGCCTGGCACGAGGAACTGAGGAAGAAGAGGACTGAAGCAATAGGGAGTGGGAGAACCCACTCTTTTCTTGACTGTTTAGATTATACACAGAAAGCAAATAAACCCAGCACCATGAAGCCAGGTGCAAGTATCACTCTTCCACCAGGCATCACCTTGGCTACTGCAGCTAGAGGCTACTGAGCACCCTCTCCCCATGGAAAGGCTGTCCTGCACCTCTGAAAGCATGGCGGAGTTGTTATTTGACTCCCAAGGATATGAAGTGTCTAACCGAAGTTCCTTTGGTGGCACAGAAAAAGACACAAGGACTGACAGTGCTGAATGTAGGTTTCCCACAGCCCAAGTCAATGGGCTCCCTGTGCCAAAAATGCAGCAGGCTGGGATCTGACGGTCCCAACGATGCATATGCCAACGCGAGGCTTTCCCACAGCTCTGTGACAGGTACATTACTGCCTTCAAAACAGCATCAAGCCTCCACTAAAACATCGCTCTGCTTCTGGAATTACATGCAATCTGTAATGTGGAACTTAAGTTTTTCAAAGACCAATTAAAAAAAATAAAAATCAATGAAATGCTTTTATGAAACAGGAGATTGATCTGCAGCTTAAAACTTCCAGTAATGTAATATTTTAGAACTTTAATAAATAATGCTTTTATCTTGATTGCAAAATAATACCCTGCCATGAAAATACAGAGCAGAGGTAGGAAACTGCTCAACAAGAATTAAAATGTCACACTTTGCACAGAATGGAGCATTAGAATTATTGGTGAAACACATTTTTCAAACTTGTTAACACAAAATTAACAATTACATACATCACTTAATTCTATAAGTGCATATCTCTCGAAATACCCATTAGCTAACCATGCCTAGTTCAGTTTTAATATACATGCAGGCTTTGCAGCACAGAGGGGATGTAACTATGCGAGCGCTGGCACAGTAAACCCTGAAATGGCAAGTGCTATTAAATTGAGATGCAATCACGTTGAAAGGGAAACATTAACAAACAGCAGACAATTGAGAAGAAAATACAGGGCGCTTGTGTTCTAATACATGTGCTTCAAAACCTTATATAACTATTCATTGTCTAGTTCATCTGGCCAGGGGCCCAGTTTGCTCTATGCTATGCTATACTAATTTTATAATAATAAACTGTTACACAAGCTTTATGCAGTCATGCATATGAAGAGGTTGTGGAAGACATTACATTTTATTATCTTTCTAGCAAAGACACCATCTTGAAATTAAACATAGCCTGGTAGAAGCATATATGATCTTAAAAAAATAAAAAGAAAAAGAAAACAAACGCAAGTATATAATTAAACAAAAAAAAGAAAGAAAGAAAAAAATCCTTCAAAAAGGCTCTTTTCCTCCTCTGAATATTACCTTCACATTATTCATGACAGATGAATACCACTAATCCCATAATAAAATGCAAGAATCTGCATGTTCCTGGACTATGTTCATTTGAAGACAATCAGTGATTTTTGGAAACACATGCTTTTTTTTTTTTTAAATGCACCTTCTTTTTGTAAAAACAAGGCAAAATGGTTCACAAAGCCAAAAGGAATGCGTGAAATAGTTGGGGTTTAAAAACCCTTTATGCTATTTGTTGCTTTAGCATGAATCAACATGAACCACTGAGATGCTTCAGTTAAGATTTATCTGTACCACAAGACATTCGTAGGATAGCAATTGGAAAACATGGGGATAAGAGAGACAGGGCACAAAGGCATATACAGTACAAACCAGATGCGATCCAGAAAAGTCATTTCATATTCCACATTTGTCTATGGAATTGTCTGAGAATTTTCTGCTGAACATTATTTCCAGGTTTATCACAGCGATTCAAAACTGGCTATATTTAGCCACTGACCAGTGCCAGAAAGCACTACCAGACTATAGGATCATGGCATATTTTAAGTTTGATATCTCATCAACCATCAAGGCCAGAAATAAATGCCTTTTATAATCAGAAAGAGTAAAAGCCTCAGACCTCCAAGATACATAAGGGATTATTTTCAGCTGTAAACCATGAGATATCAACCTCAAAAATCACATTATTCTGATTACCATTCTGCGTCTGCTACTTCCTGATCACCCCCTACATATTTTGATTTCAACATTTTAACATCTAATCTACAAACAACCCAGTAAAGCTAGTGAAACAATGTTTTATGTGGGGCCCCTGAAGCACTTCCACATGAAAATACCATCACCACATACCAAAAGCAAAGAGTCAGCAGTCAAGTGGCACTGAAGTCAATGGATGTAGGAGCAAACCCCAAAAAGCTTTAATGTCAGATTCCAATCTAAATCACATCACTGTCAATCCCAAGTAATTGACTCCTGTGGATTTACATGAGTGGAAAGAAGATCATAATCTTGCTCTTAACCTTTACCTTTGAAGTAGAGATGGTCATAAATCCGATTTTTCTATCCAACAGGAAAATGCCAGAATTTCATCACTGTCTTCAAATGGGGCAGGCAGTCAAAAATGTTCTGAGCAACACTAATAGGCAACTATCAGACTCTTTAATTTTAATGTGCCTAATGAAAAGAAACCGGCTGAAAATACTTCTACAGATCAGAAGTCTTGTGTCTCAAATGGGTTTGACATTAAATTGAGTCCCACTGAACTGTGGGTCCCAGGGCCATGCACTCTCACATTCCACCAGCTGTGCATCAAGTGCTGAGTGTCCTGAGCTGCTGTGATGGTACAGCCAATGGGGAGACCGAGGAGCAGCACCAGACCTCATCTGGAGAAAGGGATGGGCACAGGACATGGCCACACAGGCGTTGCTGTGGCAGAGCTGTCCCCAAACGTATTTAAACCCAGCATGATAAAGTTCAGTCCTTCCAACCCTAGACCAAGCATTTCATTTCAACCTTTCTAAAGGAAAAAAAAAAAAAAAAAAGGCAATAAAGACAAAAATCCAGACAGACATATAGTGGCTGTGGGGAGTTCTGTGGAAAAGACTTCCATTTCACTCAAATGGCATCTTCCAGTGCTAAAAAAGGCATCAAGGACTTTTCACAGAAGAGTGAGAAAAACCTCCTGCAAGGTAAAAGTTACACCAGCATTAAAATGCAAAGTGAGAAGAAGTGGGAACCAGGTGGCAATGCAAGAGAAAGGATGGAGCCAAGCCCCATGCTAGGGCACTTAGACCCAAGCCTGGTGCTTGGACCCATGCCCAAAAACCTTCACGAAAAGAACTTCAGCCATTCTCTAGCTGCAGGTGGAATACAACACAAGGCGGTAAAACTTTCCTCAGCCATTAAGGAGCATTCATTGCCTTTCTATAATTTAATCATTGTTACTTTGTTTTGGTGTAGAATTCTGAAACTAAGAAAGCCCAACCTCCTGCAACCTCCTGCAACTGCTTCTGGCTGTGTGACTCGTCTCATCTCTGCATCTGACTGACGTACAACTTGGAGCTCAAATCTGCTACTTCTGGATTGCCCAATTTTCATGGATATTCATGCTTAGACCCCAACAGCCAGCACAGTCCTGATGCCTTCTCCAGTTCACCTGAAATGGGGGCTGATGTTTCTGCTCATTCATCTCGGCTTCCTTTGCTCTCCCGAATATTTCTGATGGTTGCTAGGCAACTATTGTTGAATACATGCATGAGGCATTAATTGTCTGAGCACTTTAAAAGAGGAAAATTCTTTAAAACTGAGGACACTGCCATACCAAAAATAGGCTATTTCCTTTATGAAGGGCAACACTCGCGGCTGGGAATGTTGGTGGCTACAGCATGTCAGAGGCTAGATGAGTCACCGACATTACTCACATGCAGTGCAGCACAAAAGAAGCGTCTTAGAAGACCTGACTTTATTATAAAGTTTTATTTTAAATGAAGTGCTTCAGATCTAGTTTTATCTTCTGACTGCTGTCATTGGGATATCATAGAGCACATTTTCATGAAATTAATGGCGTTGGGTCCAGCTGCTGTTACACAGTGTTAGAACTTACCGAGTGTATCGATTCACTACCTTCTAAACCTAAAATGGCACTGGCAAGTAGTCCTCTTTGCCACACTTCAAAGAGATACTGTAGCCTCACTGCTGATCCTAAGTGCTTCGTGCTCCTTACCCATAAATGTGGATTTCATTTTATAGGGTCTTTTTTTCCAAAATACATTCCAATGTCATGATCAAGCTCTAAAGACAGTAAACACAGACTTCCATAAATTGACTTAAGCGTCTAAACTAAACAACTGCAAGGATTTGCAGCTAGGTAATTTTTGGGTTGTTTTTTTCTTTTTGTTTTATAACAAACCCATCTCTACCATAACTAAACATTCACAATGTACATGTATTCATCCTAATTACAGGCTGCCTTTCAAAACAACCAATACGAAAAAACCCCAAAGAGCCATCATTTTTTGGCAAATCAGTCAAATGATTATGGTTCATTGCAAAATCGGGATACTATAAAAGAATGAGGGCAACTATACTGCTAATTTTGAACATAGTATTCTGAGTTAAGAGCTGCTAAAGACCCTGGGAATAATCTTTTCCATTTCTCAACTTGTGCTCTACCTCTGTGAAAGTACTGTAATGGGACACAGGCTCATCTCAGTAAAGTTCAGCTGAGGTTTGTAAGACTTTAAGATGAAGATGAAGTGACTTATTTAATCAACGAAGTGAGAAGTAGAATCATCAACACCTCCTTAAAGTAAACATGCCACCCCACAGCAAAGAACTGTTTCCACTGGGAGTATAACTTCTACTAGAGTTGCAAATCCAGAGTGAAACACAGGAGGATGATGACAGAGCTGGAAGGTTGCACAGTACCTCTCTGTTGAAGCAGCAGCGTTTGCGAATGTCATCCACGTTAGCAGGATGATCACCATTACCCTTTTCACGTATTCCCTTACCCTTTCTGTGGGCAGAAACTGCTGATTTCAAATAAAATCCTCCTCTTCTATTACTCACTTGTTGCTAACACCTGCTTTTTAATGAGCATGCTCTTTAAAGCAATTACGCAAAAAGGTAAGGTGACTACAGACATCTGTGAAGGACCCATCAGGGAAGATGCCATGAAGTCAGTACAGTAAGTCTGTAGATAATCTTGCAGTCTGTTGCTGTACATTTAAATGAGATGCTATTGAGTTACATTTTCCATACTTCAACTCAGGACACAGCCCTCTGTAGGTGTTACTGAAGTGCCCTAAAATGGACCAGCTCCAATTCTCCCTGAGCAGATATGCCCAACAGAGAACAGACAAGACTGATGAGCCCCCAGAGACCACAGCAGAGGCCCACCCTGCCCAGATGGGGCTTTGAGACAGGCAACTGCTCCTAGTGGATGGAGGCTGTTAAAGAGAACAAAGAGGATGTGGGGTACCAACAGCCACCAAGGTAGACCAATGAAGATACAGACATTTAGCTTGTAAAGCACCAGCTTCCTGCATAACCCTGTTCCTCAGCTGCTGGTCCACAGAGCAGATTCAAAGCTTTGCCGTGTCTACTTAAGCATGTAAGCAAGTTTTAGGAAGGTCTGCTTTATTGTATAATGAACACAAAATCCAGCACAATCTAGTCTTACTGGCCTGGATGCTATAAATGA
Organism: Thinocorus orbignyianus; assembly: GCA_013400375.1. Lineage (NCBI taxonomy): Eukaryota > Metazoa > Chordata > Aves > Ciconiiformes > Thinocoridae > Thinocorus > Thinocorus orbignyianus. The sequence goes on from VXBW01000176.1 coordinate 291,301, forward strand.
CATATATTAATACAGTAATTTTTTAAGGCCAGAAGGAATCTTTTACTTTCTACAAATACAGTCTATACTACATCAGAGTGACCACTGGAGGAAGGCAGTATCTCTTGTCTGAGTAAGGATCATGTATTTTGGAAAGCAGTCTCAATTTAAAAGATTCAAGTAACAAAGAATCTATGTTACTCCTAGCTAAGTTGTTCCCATGGTTAATTACCCCTAGCTGCTAGATAATTGTGCTTTAGTTTCAGCATTAATTTATCTGCTTCCACTTTGAAGCACAGGGTCCTGCTTCATGTCTGGTTGCCAAATGACAGAGGCCTCTACCATCATAAGTCTTCTCCTCAGGGAGGTACTAAGAGGCTGTGATAGGGTCCCTTCCTAGTCTTCTCCTCCATGCACTTAATGGATTGACATTCTTTAGTCTTTCACTTGAAGGCAAGAGATTTCCATGCCATGAATTGTTCCTTGGGTCCTTCCTTAAGCCTGCCCAGCATTTCAATGTGACGTTCAAAGCACAAGGACCAGGATTGGGCACAAAGGTGAAAGCGGGGGAAAAAACCTCTCTAATTAAGCCTTTCTCCTCTTCCATGTTCCTCTGCAGCCCATAGTGCGGAATAATACATTTGAGTATTAGTAGTGCAGTTATCCTATGAAATTGTATCACCCTTTTTGCAGAAAACCATCATCATTTGAATGATTTACCAAAAATGTTAGCTCTTACAGGGTTTGATGATTTTCTCTAGCATTATATGCAGCAGGAGTAACACCTCTCTATTTCTTCTCCCTATTCCCCTGCTTATTCATCTAAGAACCAGGCTTGCTCTCCTACTCTAGTCAATTGGTTATCTATCATTACCCTCAAGTAATTTATGGAATTAAGACCAACACAGTAGCCCTGAGGCACAAGGAGATGCTTGTCTGATCACTAAAAGACCAAGATACAGCTATATGAGACACCAAGGCCCGAACTTCATTTAAAATATAAACTCTCACTACTTCACTCGCCTTTAGCCCATAATGGACAATAAATCAATTAAAACATATTACAAAGTCCTAAGCACCAATGATAAACCTACAAACAACACTTACTTTTCTTTTTTTTTTTCTTTTTTTTTCTTTTTTTTTTTTTAATTTGCTTTCTTAGACAGTACATGTACATTTGGGGGGGGAAAAAAAAGTCTTATGAAGAAACCACCAGCATCCACTGGCTACGACTGGGAAAATGGATGGCTTACACTGTAACACATGAGTACCTTTTCCAGAGGACAAAAGCAAAGAGGGATTGCAGAGGTCTCTTTAGCTGTTTGCACAAACGATAAACTAATTCACATATTGCCTGTGATCAGGTTTATGAAGATGTTGACAGATAAGGGAAATTTACTCAAACAACACTGTTGTCATTAGAGGGGAAAACCCCTCCTCTAGATCGCCCTTAATGCCCTCGCTTGATTTCAGACACAGAAAACTACACCAAGAATTTTAATGCCCTATTTTCCCTCTTTTGCAACTTGATTTAAAAACAAATTCACAAAAACCCAGCCACGTGGAATTTAAATTCCACAGAAGTCTCACCCACCAGTAATTACTACTGCAGTGTTTAAAATTTTAAAAGCAAACAAACGTAAACCCGAACAAAACACTATTTTTCAATTAATTTTCTTCCTCTGATTTCTCTCCACATTGCATCATCTCCCAATTACTGTGATTTTGCTGAGTGTGCCAGTTTCTTAAAGACACAGCTATAAAATGTATGGACTAATTGTTGAGCAGAACTGAAGAGCTATTAAAACTGCAATAGTACAGCACTTCCAATGGTAGTCTATTATTTCTACATGATTGGTTTTGTACAGTCCAACTCATGCAGTGAAACTCTTAGATAAATTAACTCCTTCGTTTTGACATAAACATCAAAGGCAGAGTTAAAGGAGAACGAACATTATTTTCTGCTGCTATTTTAGCCACAGTGTTCATAACACCCGTGCCTGTTCCTGGAAAGTTAAAAATTATTTAAACTGAGAGAGCCATTTGCTGTTTTATCAAGTCTGTAATCCATAAAATTTGGCTCCAGAATTATCTCATTTTCCCATTTCATGTTTCCCTGTCTACATGGTAGAGCATGTTTACAGAAATTTATAACTATAATATACAATTCAGTCATTTCTAAACAGCTCTATAAGAGTAAGTCCGAAATGTACACATTTTAAAGATTACTTAGTGAACACCAAACCATTTCCCAGCTGTTTTAAATTTTGAATTTCCCAATAAATGAATAACATACTAAAAAAGCAAACAAGATCTGACATTATTTAGTCTAAGTTTCTAAAATGGCATAACATCTGTAGCTAAAAACAATTTTGAATAACTATATTTAACTAGAGCAGTATTCTATTATTCATAGCTCATTTTCCTTGCAGACTAAGGGACTTAATGCGGTGTTCAAACATTTCAAACATTTCTTTTAATTGTTTAGTCCTTCCAACAGCCAAACTGCAGCAAAAAAAAAAAAA